>PVIW01005779.1:0-99541 GCA_004026585.1 Noctilio leporinus | reverse complement strand
GATTGGATCAAAAAACTTTGGTACATTTACACAATGGAATTCTATATAGCAGAAAGAAAGAAGGAACTTGTACCCTTTGCAACAACATGGATGGAACTGGAGAGTATTATGCTTAGTGAAATAAGCCAGTCAGTGAAGGACAAATATCATATGATCTCACCTCTTACGGGACAATAATGAACAAAACTAACAACAACCAGAACAGAACCAAGCATATGAATACAAGGAATAGGCCTTCAGTGGTCAGGGGAACGGGGTAGGGGGGAGGGAGAGGTAGAGGCAAAGATGGGGAGCAGCTTAGACAAGAACCTAGTATAAAGGAACCATGGACATGGACAACAGGTGGGATTGACTTTGGGGGGAATGGGGGGGTGGGGGGGCAGAGGGGAGCAAAAAGGGGATGGATGTAATACAACAACAATAAAATTAAAAAAAAAAAGAAAAGAAAAAAAAGACAAATTATGTAAACATAGTTATAAATATAAAATCAAGTTGCTGCCCCAGATTAAGCAATATAGGATGTGGCAAAAGAAAGAGCAACTACACTGATTATCCTTCAAGTTTCAACCTGAACTCTAAATGTCAGTAGTCACTCAAACTGACTAGCACAAGAAAGCAGGAATTGCTCATCCAGTTGCTCAATAAGCTATCTTTAATTTAAAAAAAAAAAAGGATACTTGAAAAAGGGATTTGGAAACAGCTATACATGGAAATTGTGACATACCAGGCATTTAAAAAGGATTATCTTATAAGAATACTATTCTAGCCCTGGCTGGTGGCTCAGTAGATTGGCTAGAGCCTTCAAACCTAAAGATGTGCTGGTTTGATTCCCAGTCAGGGCACATAACCAGGTTGCAAGCCAGGTCTCCATCCAGATCCATAGCTGGAGGCAGGTGAAAGGCAACCACACATTGATGTTTCTCTCCCTCTCTGCCTCCCTCCCTTCCCCTCCCTATTCTGAATAGTATAATTCTGAAAATCATACTATTCTGAAAAGTATAATTCAATATCAGAAAGCAATTCATTAATGCATTATTCTATTTTATAACTCTACTGCAGTATAACTGAGGCACAATAAACTGTACATACTTAAAAGTGTACAATCTGATGAGTTTTGACCTATGTATATATATATATACCCATGAAATGCTCATCAGGTTAATGAACATCACTTCCCAATGTTTCATTCCCTTTTAAATCTATTCCTTTTCCATATCCTTTCTACCCCAAAACCCATCTCCAGGCAACCACTGATCTACTGTGTCAATTAGTTAAACATACATTTTCTAGAATTGTATATAGTTATATGGTAACACTTTTTGTCTGCTTTTTCTGTTTTTTTTTTTTGCCACTCCCCTCCTCTTTCTGTCTCTTTCACTCAGCATTTTTTTTCATAGTATTGTACTAATAATTCATTCCATTTTTATTGCTAAGAAGTATTCTATTATATAAATACAATAAACTTGGTTTATACATTCACCTTTTGGCAGATATTTAAGTTGTTTCCAGCATTTAGATTTTATAAACAAGCTGCTAGTAATATTCGTACGTAAGTCTCCATGTCGATATATGTTTTGCTTCCCTCTAGGGTAAATATCTAGGAGCAGGATAGTTAGATTGCATGGTAAGGGCATCCTTAACTTTTTTAGAACAGGCAAGACTGTTTTGCAAATGTAAATGTACTATTTTATATTCCTACAAACAGTGTACAAGACTTACAGTGGATATACTTTTTCACCAACACTTAGTGCTCAGTGTCTTTCATTGTAGCTATTTTTTGTGGTTGTATAATGACATCTCAGTGTAGGGTTTTTTTTTTTGTTGTTGTTGTTTGTTTGTTTTTTAATTCACTAATGACTAATGATGAGAATTTTTCCTGTTATTATTTATTTATTTATTTTAAAATTGTATCTTTTCTTTGCTGAAGTATTTTGTAAGATCCTGGTTCTTACAGATATCACCTAGAATTGTCAGAAAATTGAGCTATATGAAGTCTTACAACCAAGGAATTAAAGTCACATTCATCCACATGGTAGGAGGGGTGGAGATGTGGAGTGGATGGGCACCCACATGTGGCAGATAAAAATGAGAAGGGAACCTTCGGAGTGAGGGATCCCAGCCCCACACCAGATCATCATTCCAGGGTTCCAGAGTCAGGAAGATAAGTCCCCATAACTTCTGGCTGTAAAAACCACTAGGGGTTGGGGGAAGGCAGAATAAACTGTGGGATTCTCAGGAGTCTCCTCTTAAAGGGCCTGCAACAGAATTAGAACTTAGGCAGACTCACTTTCTCTGGGCTTCAGCACCAGGACAGCAGCTGGAAGGGCCCCAGTGTCATAAGGGGAGAAACTGAAGTGACTGGCATCTGGGTGAGTGCTGGAAGACAGCTTCCTCCCAGACAAAACTCCAGAGGCCAGGCAGCATTGTCCCCTTTCTGAGCCCTCCCCCATAGTACAGAACCACAAAGTACTGAATTGGGGTACCCCTCCCTGGCAATTACCTAAGGGTTAATTGCCTTAGGGTTAAACCCAGGGAGTTAGAAAAGCACCCCAGCACACAATTTGCTGGGGTGCTTTTCTATAATAGGCCATGTTACTAAGACAGGAGTTAAAACAGCAATACCTAGTATATAGACAAACACAAGAAGACTGCCAAAAAGAGGAGATAAAGAAATATGGCTCAAATGAAAGAACAGAAAAAAACTCCAGAAAAAGAACTAAATGAAATAGAGATAAGCAATCTATCACATGCAGAATTCAAAACACTGGTTAGTTGAATGCTCAAAGAACTCACTGTGTACTTCAACAGTATAAAAAGACCCAGGCAGAAATGATTAAAATAATTAAAAATTTACAGGGAACAGTAGATTGGATTAAGCCAAGAATCAAACCAATGATTTGGAATATAAAGAAGAAAAGTACATTCAATCACCACAGCAAAAAGAAAAAATAATTAAAAAAAACAAGGATAAGCTAAGGAGCCTCTGAGACAACTTCAAACCTTCCAACATTAGACTCATAGGGTGCCAGAAAAAGAAGAGAAAGATCAAGAAATTGAAAATTACTTGAAAAAATAATGAAGGAAAACTTCCTTAATTTGGTGAAGAGTTTTAGACATACAAATCCAGGAAGCACAGAGTCCCAAATAAGATGGACATGAAAAGGACCACACTAAGACACATCGTAATTAAATTGCCAAAGGTTAAAGACAAAGAGTCGTGAAAGCAGCAAGACAAAAGCAGACACTTGCCTACAAAGGGGTTCCCATAAGATCTTCAGCTGATTTCTCAAAAGAAACTTTGTAGGCTAGAAGGGATTGGCAAGCCGCAATCAAAGTGATAAAAAGCAAGGACCTACAACCAAGATTATTCTATCCAGCAAAGCTGTCATTTAGAACGAAAGGACAGATAAAGTATCCTAGATGAGGTAAAACTAAAGGAGTTCATCATCACCAAACCATTATCTAAGAATTGTTAAAGGAACTTATTTAAGAAAAATATTAAAAATATGGACATTAAAATGGCAATTAAATTCACAATTATCAACAACTGAATTTAAAAAACAAATTACAGGTTGCAAGCCAGGTCTCCAGCCAGGTCCCTAGCTGGAGAACCATACATTGATGTCTCTTTCCCTCTATGCCTCTCTCCCTTCCCCTCTCTCTAAAAATAATAAACTCTCAAAAAATAACTTTAAAAAACCAAATTAAGCAAACAAGCAGAACAGAAACAGAGTCATAGATATGGAGATCAGTTGGGGTCTCTTAGTTGGGTAGGGGAAGGGAAGAATGGGAGAAAAGATACAGGGATTAAGACGTACAAATTGGTGGGTACAAAATAGATATACGGGGGGATATTAAGAACAGTATAGGAATTGGAGAAGCCAAAGAACTTATATGCACAACTCATGAGCATGAACTAGGAGGTTGGGGGTTACTTGGGGGGAATGGAGGGTACTGGGCGGAGATGGAAAAGGGGGAATAATTGGGATAACTGTAATAGCATGATCAATAAAATATATTAAAAAATAAAAAGTTGGTTTCTGTCTTATTAATGGGTTCTAAGAGTTTTAAAATATAGTTTAGATACAAATTCTTTGATAGATATGTATTACAAATGTTCTCTCCAGTCTATAAATTGCCTTTTAATTTTTTTTATTTTTCTTGTTGCTATGGTAAATGGGATTTGTTTTCTAGCTTCTATCTCTGATGTTTCACTGTTGGTATACAAAAATGCCTTTGACTTCCGAATATTGACTTTATATATCCAGCTATTTTGCTAAATTTGCTTATTAGGTTGAGTAAGTTTTTGGTGGAGTCTATCAGGTTTTCTATGTACACTATCATCTCATCTACAAATAATGAGTTTTACTTCCTCCTTTCTAATTTGGATGCCTTTGATTCCTTTTTTTTGTCTGATCACTATGGCTAGAACTTCCAAAACAATGCTGAACAGAAATGGAGAGAGTGGGCAGCAGCCTTGTCTTGTTCCTGATCTTAGGGGGAAACCTTTTAGTTTTTGCCCATTGAGTATGATGTTGGCTTCAGGTTTCTCATATATGGCTTTTATTATGTTGAAGTATGCTTTCTCTATTGTATTCACATTTTGCTGAAAGTTTTTATCATAAATGGTTGCTGTACTTTATGAAATGCTTTTTAAGCATCTATTGATATGATCATATGGTTTTTGTCTTTCAATTTGTTTATGTGGTATATTGCGTTTATTGATTTGCAAATATTGTATCATCCTTGCATCACTGTGATGAATCCTACTTGATCATGTTGTATGATCTTTCTAATGTATTGCTGGACCCAGTTTGCCAATATCTTGTTGAGGATTTTAGCATCTATGTTCATCAGAGATATTGGCCTGCAGTTCTCTTTCTTAGTTATGCCTGGACCTGGTTTTCGGATTAGAATACTACTGGCATCACAAAAAGAGTTTGGGAGTCTTCCTTCTTGGATTTTATGGAATAGGTTGAGAATAGGAGCTAGTTCTTCCCTAAATGTTTGGTAAAATTCATTTGTGTAACCATCTGGTTCAAGCTCATGTGCTTTGGGAGTTTTTTGATGACTGCTTCAGTTTCACTAGTTGTTATTGGTCTATTTAGGCTTTCTGCTTCTTCTTGCCTTAGTTTTGGTAGATTATACATTTCTAGAAATTTGTCCATTTCACCCAGGTTGTCAAATTTCTTATCATATAGTTGTTTATAGTAATTTCTTATAATCCTTTGTATTTCTGTGGTATCAATTGTGATATCTCCTCTGTTGTTTCTGATTTTAGTTGGGTTCTCTCTTTTTTCTTGATGAGTCTGGTTGAAGGCTTGTCAATTTTGTTCACCTTTTTAAAGAATCAGCTCCTGGATTAGTTGATCCTTTGAATGGTACTTTTTAGCCTCTAAGTACCACTTAATTCTGTTGTGATCTTGATTACTTCCTTCCTTCTACTTGCTATGGGCTTTGTTTGTTGTTGCTCCTCTAGTTCTTGTAGTTTTATGGTTAGATTGTTTATATAAGCTTCTTCTAACCTTTTTAGGTAGGCCTGTATTGCTATGAACTTCCCTCTGAGGACTGCATTTGCTGTGTCCCATAGGTTTTGGGATGTTGGGTATTCATTTTCATTTGTTTTCAGAAACTTTTTTGATTTCTTCTTTGATCTCATTGTTAACCCATTCATTACTTAATAGCATGTTATTCAGTCTCCATGAATTAGAATGTTTTTTCCCTTGAGGTTTGTTTCTAGTTTCAAGCCATTGTGATCTGAGAAGATGCTTGGTATTATTTCCATTTTTTAAAAATATTTGTGGGGGTTTGTCTTGTATGGTATCATATGTTCTATCTTTGATAATGTTCCATGTACATTTAAAAAGAATGTGTAGTTTGCTTCTTTGGGGTGAAAAGTTCTGTATATATCACTTAAGTCCATTTCATCTAGAGTGTTGTTCAAAGCTATAATATCCTTGGTGGTTTTTTGCTTGGAAGATCTGTCCATTGTTGATAATGGGGACTGAAATCCCCTACTATTAATGTGTTGCTATCTATATTCTTCTTGCAGTCCTCCAAGATTTTCCTTATATATTTGGGTGCTCCTACATTGGGTGCATATATATTTGTAAGGGTTATGTTTTTTTGATGGATTGTTCCCTTAAGTATTATGAAATGTCCTTCTTTGTCTCTTTTTACATCTCTCATTGTGAAATCTATTTTGTACTGATATAAGTATTGCTACCCCAACTTTTTTATCATGTCCATTTGCTTGAAATGTATTTTTCCATCCCTTCACTTTCAGTCTGTGTCAATCTTTTGTTCTGAGGTGGGTCTCTTGTAGGCAGCATATATGTGGATCATGTTTTCTTATCCATTCAGCGACCCTATGCCTTTTTAAGGTTTTTAAAAATTTATTATTTTTATAGAGAGGGGAAGGGAGAGAGGCAGAGAGGGAAAGAGACATCAATGTATGGTTGCCTTTCACCTGCCTCCAGCTACAGGCTGGCTGGAGACCTGGCTTGCAACCTGGTTATGTCCCCTGGCTGGGAATCGAACCTGTGATCTTTGGGTTCTCAGGTCAGCATTTTATCCACTGTGCCACCAGCCAGGGCCCTATGTCTTTTGATTGGTGCATGTAATCCATTTATGTTTAAGGTTATTACTAACCAATAATTATTCATTGCCATTTTTCCCCTTTGTATCTGTGTTCCTCTCTGTCTCTGTTTCTTCATATTTTTAAAGCAGACCCTTTAGCGTCTCTTACAATGCTATTTTTTTTTGGTGGAGATGTGTTCTTATAATCTTTTGTCTGGAAAACTCCTTATTTCACCTTCCATTTTGAATGACAGCCTTACTGGATAGAGTATTCTTGGCTGCAGACCTTTGTTTTTCATTACTTGGAATATTGTTTGCCATTCCTTTCTGGCTTATAGTGGTTCTGTTGAGTAATCATTTTATAACCTTATCGGATCCCTCTTATACATTAATAGCTGTTTCTCTTTTGATGCTTTTAGGATTTTCTCCTTGTCTCTGAAATTTGCCATTTTCATTATGATGCATCTTGGAGTGGGCCTGTTTGGATTCATCTTCATTGGGACCTTCCATGCTTCCTGAACTTGAGTGATGTTTTTCTCATCAAGTTAGGGAAGTAATCTGTCATTACTTTTGTCATTGACCTAGACTAGGAATCACTACTGACATTACTTTTTCAGACTGGTTTTCTATCCCTTGTTTCTCTTCTTCTGGTATCCCTATCATACAAATAATATTGCATTTCATGTTGTCCTCTAACTCTCTTAAAAACCTCTTCATTCTTTTTCAGTCTTTTTTCATTTTGTTGCACTGTCTTGGGATATTTTTCTACATTGCCCTCCAGTTTGCTGATCTAATCTTCTGCTTCCTCTAGCCTGCTGTTGATTCCTTCCACTGTATTCTTCAATTTGGAAATTGTATCCTTCATTTCCTCCTGGCTGTTATTGATAGTTTCTATGTCCTTTTTAATGCTGGTTTAGTTCCCAGTAAGTTTCTTGTATCTTTCCTGTAGTTCTTTATAGTTCCCCTGGAGCTGTTTGTCATTTTCTTCGAGCTTGTTGAGCTCATCGAGCTTCTCTACCATCATTATTTTGAATTCCGTATTAGATAGTTTGCTTGATTCTTTCATTTAGTAGTCTTTCTGGGGATTCTACCTTTCCTTTTGGTGATGGACTGTTTCTTTTCTCCCTATTTTTAGGTTTCTTCTTGGTTTTTGCTTTTTCGATTGGGCTTTTTTTGAGTTCCTATCTTTGTGGTGTGACCTTCTGTCCTGTAGAGGTGCACTTATTTTTAGTGTGCCTTTTAATTTTATTGACTCTTTTTCAAACAGCTGTTTTAATTTTGATGATGTACAATTTATCAACTCTTTATTTTATAGTTTTATTATAGTGATTTTCTGTGCCCTTAAAAATTTTTGCATAATTCAAGATAATGAAGATTTATCTCCTAAGTTTTCCTTGTAGAAGTATGATTAATTTTATATTTTGCATGAAGGTCTAAGATCCATGATTTAGTTTTTGTAGTTATGGAATGTGTAAGGCAAGGTTTATTTCTTTACAAATTGATATCTAATTGTTCAAGCACAGTTGATGAAAAGATGATCTATTCTTCATTGGACTGCTTGACATTGTTCCTCAAAATCAAATTAGCATATCTGTATATGAGTATCTCTGAATTCTTTATTGTTCTATGGATCTAATGTCTATCTTTATACTGTCTTGATTACTGTAGCTAAATGTCTTAAAATCAAGTAGTGTTAAGTCCTTTGATTTTAATCCTTTTTCAAAAGCACATTGGCTACTCTAAACCCTCTTCATTTCCACATAAATTTTAGAATCAAGTTGTCAATTTCAATAAAAAATTCTCCTGGAATTTTAATTGAGATTGCATTGGATATAGATTAATTTAGGGAGAACAGATATCTGAATAAATGTGTTTTCAAAACCATGAACATGGTATCTCTCACTATTTGTGTAAGTTTTTATTTCTTTCATTTTCAATTTTCAATCATGCATTGCTCATATATAGGAATGAAATTCATTGTTGTGTATTAACTTGCATACTGCAACTCTACTAAATTCACTTATTAGTTATAGTTACTTTTAAAATATTTGGGGGGATTTTCTCCATAAACAATCCTGTTGCCTGTGAGTGGAGACAGTTTTCTTTCTTTCTTTCCAATCCGTATGCTTTTCTTTCTTTTTTTAAATTGTGCTAAGACCTGCACTATGATACTAAATAAAACTGGTGAGCTTGGACAACCTTGTCTTTTTCCCTATCTTAGGAGGAAAGCAATCATTCTTTCACCATTAGTTATGATGTTAGATGTAGATTTTTGCAGATGCTTTTTATCAGGCTGAAAAATCTGTATATATACATTTTTAGTTTGTTGAGGATTTTTATCATAAATGTTAAAAATTTGTCATATGCTTTTCCTGTGTCTATTAAAATAAACACAGTTTTTCTTCTTTAGTCTGTATTTCTTCAGTTTGTTTCTTGTTTAACCTGTTTACATTGATTTTCAAATTTTGAACCAAACTTGAGCATTCCTAGCATAATTCCATTAAATAAATAATGCTGAGGATTTCTGTATCTAGGTTGATAAGGAATATTGGTATGTAGTCTTTTTGTACTATCTTTGTTGTGTTTAAGTACAAGGGCAATTCTGGCTTAAAAAAATGAGTTGGTAAGTGTTCCCTCCTCTTCTATTTTTTGTAAAAGTTTGTGCAGAACTGTCATTATTTCTTCCTTAAATATTGGAAGATTTCATTACGATGGCATCTGGGGCTAGAGTTTACTTTGCTGATTTTAACTACAAATTACATTTAAGTGATTTATGACTATTCAGGTTATCTGTTTTTTCTTGAGTAAGCTTTGGTAGTTATAGTGTTCCTTGCTCTGAACTACTATCCTAATACTCTAGCCACTCTGCCTTTCTTTTGTAACCTTTACATTGTACATCTTTTCTATATTATTATTTTTACCCATATGCTTATATTTAAAATGGATTTCTTTTAGACAGTATACAATCCAGTCTTTTCTCTTTTTTAACCCATTCTGACCATCTGTTTTTAATTAGTATGTTTTGGACATTTACATTCATTGTAATTATCAATGTTTGGATTTTTAAAAATCTGCCATTTTGCTAGCTGTTTTCAATTTGTTTTATCTGTTCTTTGTTCCTTTTATATTTCTATTTCTGCTTGTTTTGGCCTAAGTATTTATGATTCCATATTGTCTCTGCTACTGGGTTATTATTAAATTCATCTTAAAAATATTAGTTTGTTTGAAATTTACAATTCTGGGATTTAATTAATCACAACCTTCTTTGAAGTATTATATTATTTCTAGCATAGTGTAAGAACCTTACAATGTGTAACTCCCCTTATCCTTTGTGTTACTGTTGTCACATATTTTACTTTTATATATGCTATAAATCCACAATTTGTTGTCATTACTTTGTATTTAGATAGTAGATTGTCTTTTAGAATGATAAAAAAATAAGATACTATTTATCTTTATGTGAATTCTTTTCAGAGATTTTTTTTTTTTTTTTTTGGTATAAATCAAAGTTTCTATCTGGTACTCCTTCTGCCTGAGGAATACCTTATAGTATACTGTAGAATAGTCTGATATTAATGAATTCTCTCAGCTTGTTTTGTTTTTTAATTTCATTATCTTAAAGATGTTCCTCCATTGTTTTACACATAGCAAGTCTGTATATAAGTCATACAGTAGGTCTGTATTTAAGTGGCATTCTTACTTTTCTAGTCTGTATTTAATGTGAATATTCTTCACCTACTGGCTTCTGGATTTTCTCATTTTTGTTTTTCCATTGGTTTTAATATTATATATCTAGGCTTTAAAAAAATCCTGCTTGGGGCTTTCTGAGCTTTGTAAATTCTCTGGTTTAATATCTTGTTTTACTTAGAGACTTCTTAGGAGTTATCTCTTTAAATATTTTGTTTGCCCCAATGGTCCCTCTCTTCTTGTTAGACGCCCATTTATCCCAGGCATTCTTCACCTCTGTCTCTTCGTGAAGTTCCTCATCTGGTGAAGTGTGTTATCCCCCTCTCTCCATTAGACTCTTTAACATACTAATTATAGCCATTTTATAATTCCTTACACAATACCAACATCTGAGTCATCTCTGTCTGGTTCTCTTGAATGCTTTGTCTCTTGATAAGGGGTTGATTTTTCTTGCTTTTTATATCCTGTAATTTTTAAACTGAATACTGGCTATTGTGAACAGGGGAGTAGGAACTGAGATAAATAGCATTTATGGCTAAATATGGGCATGCCTCTTCTTTTTCTAGAACTTAATGTGCAGGCTTGAGCCAAACTGTCCAGGAGTTATCTTGTTTAGGTTTTATTGTTGTTATGGTTACTTTTATGCATTACTAGCTTCAAATCCCTCTTGTATTACGTTGTGCTTAAGTGAAGGATGGGTAGCCAAAGGATGTTTTTCTTAGTTCCCATTCCACCCTTAACTTTTGAGCTTCTTTATTCACATTTTTGCTTCCTCCTCCAGCAGTAGACTGTTGTTGCTTGACACTACTTGCTACCTTGCCGTGGGTCAGGGCTCTCTGTTCTGGTCCAGCCTCAGCTAGAGGCAAGCCCCGTGCCTACCAACATGATTGGTCCCAACCTTTACTGACCCCATGGGGTACAGGGTATCTTTTAATGACTTCAGTTCAGGATGGCTTCCTGTTCCTCCCTCAGGAATACAAAGTTTTACTATTCCCTTTTCCCCAGTCATGGGTCTTCCTCGGAGGACCCCAAGGTTTGCTGCCCTTCCCCAGTGACTTACGGAATTTGCTCCACAGGGGAGGAGGGTCAGGCAGGGCTTTGTGTTTTTCCCATAGAGGCAGCTGCTCTTCTCTTCCTGGTCTCTACCACTAAGGAAGGTTCTTTCCAGTTCCTTGCCCCAAGCTCAGTTATTCTTGTAGGTACCCAGTGAGGTCCACAAAGAAAGGTACCTCTAATGCTACAAACTCTCCTTCTGTTAGCAGAGTCAGAGGTTCTAAATTTTCCTGTTATCCCACATTCAGCTTTTACCAATTAGTTAAAATTTGTTACTGAATTTTTCTTACCTGTTTGTAGGGAGAATGACATAGTATGTCTTCTGTGTTCTGCCAAAGGTGAGGAGATACTTGCACCCTGTCTCTCCTCAGCAGAGTCTGTCTTTCCTTAAAGTTCTGGCTACTTGGCTGCACTGTAACTTAGGTTCTCTGATTAGTTTAAGAAAAGTTGTAATTTTTATAGATCATATCATTTTTTTCTTATTGTAAGGATGGGTATGATGCTCTTTCCAGTCTTTTCCATCCTAAGCAAAACTGAAACTCTCTAGTAGTTTGTTGTTGTTATTGTCTCTGAACTTCACATGCTGACCTTAAAATTTAGATAGAAATGCAAAAAATCAAGAATTGCCAAAACATTCTTGAAGAACAAGGTGATGATAAACAAGGCAGTGAGTTATTATTGCAAAGGCAGACAAGTAAACAAATTTAACAGAACAGAAAGCTCAGAAACAGACCCATAGACACACAGACATTTAATTTACAACAAAGGTGGTCCTTGCAAAACAGTGGAGAAGGAAATAGGTCTAGTGGTACTGAGACAATGAGAAAGCTACAAGAACAGAAAAAGACACTTAAAGCTTACCTCACCTGATAACCAAAGGACAATTCCAGCTGGACTGCAAACTAAATGTAAAAGGCAAAACAAATTCTGTATCTTCTAGGAATTAATATGGAACAATCTCTTCATGCTTTGAACACTGCCCCAAAATCAATAATCATAAAAGTAAAACCTGATAAATTTGAGTACATTAAGATTAAGATCCTTTGTTTATCCAAAGGTGCTATTAAGACAGTGAAAAACAAGTCACAGAGTGGAAAGATACCTGCAACACACAGAAATTGCAGGATTCAGATTAAGATATAGAAATATACATTTTCTTTAACAACACAATAGAAAATGGGGAAGAGATTTGACTTGGCACTATATAGAAGAGGGTATCTAATTAGCCAATAAATATAAGGTGATCAATTCATTTGTAATCAGGAGATGCAAGTTAAAACCACAATGAGATATCACTAAGCAACTCCCAGTTAAGTTCATTTCCAGAAATAACTCAACAGAAATTCAAGCACGTGAACACAAAGAAAATATGTACAAGAATGTTCAGAGCAGCATTATTCGTAATAGCAAAACATTAAAAATCAATCCAAATATCCATCTACAGTGGACTGGATAAGTTGTGTGTGCAAATAATGGGACATTCTGCCGGAAAGAATAAGAACAAATCCCTGCTACATGCAACAACAGACAAAGATCTCAGCAACAGAACAAAAGCAATCAATATGGAGCCAAATAAAAGCAGTTAATGTAGAGCAAAATACTGTATAATTCCACTTAATATACATTTTGAAAAAAAAAACTGGCAAAATTGTCATGTTTAAGGGCACAGGCTTAGTTGTTAAAACCTCAGTATGTGGTTAATTTTGTAAGGGGAGGGGAAGGAGTGACTGTGAAGGAAACACAGGGGCCTCCAGGATGCTGGCATGTTCGGCTTCTTAACCCAGCTGATGGTTACATGGCTGTTTGCTTTGTAGGTAATTAACTGACCTATATATCTGTCTTCTGCGCTTTAGTGAATATGTAGTATACTTCATAATAACCTTCTCCCATCCCCCCACCCTCCAATTATCTTCTGGTCATTGGTGAACTTATTTTTACTAGAGATACTTCAAATATACTGAACTCTAATATACTCATCGGTTTTAACTTTGTAAGATTCTAGAAAGATATTTTGTGTTTTCATGGAGTGAAAATAACTTTATTATTGATAAATAGCTGGATTAGATAATACATGGCCCCATGGGCTACCAAACACCCTACCCCGAAATTAGATGAATGACTTGCCCACCCAAGTCTGAGTCAGAGGTGGACAACTTCAGGTTTCCCTAAAGGTTTCCTTAGAAAGCTTGGGATCTGGCTGAAATAGAAGAAATGTGGATAGGAAGACATTTACGCATAAAATGAGTCATTCTTCTTTCCTGGAATGGAGTGAGTTGGGGAGCTTGCCTTTCCCTCCTGGATGGTGAAGTGGAAATTCTCTAGACTCTATGGAAATGTGAAGAATGAGAAATAAATATTACCCCTAACAACAGGCAGATGAGCTTTGCTTAACAGTCTGTCTTTGAAGTCAGCTCTCTGAAGCTTAGCAAAAGGCTGCCATGGGCAACATTTTTAAATAAGCTTCAATCTTGCTCTTATAGCAACCTGTCCTTCCTCCACTCTGAACTCCTATGTGGTAACCACCCTGTTTTCAGGGGCTTTCCTGGAAGCACCTCCAGAGTCTAGTGATGAGGGAGGAGAGGGAAATAAGTGATCATATATGTGGATCTTTTCTACGTCATGTATTTATGACTAAAGACTATCTTCCCTTCCCCATTCCCCATAAGATGTATTAAATTATGGCTCACAAGTTTAAAGGCCTTGAAGCTTACTGAAATTATTTATTTGCCAGGTAAAGTTAGGCTTGCCTCAAATACTTGCTTTTTTGCAGTGTTCTATATTGGCCTCCTTCTCCAAAACAATAAAAACGCAAACAAAACCTACAACTTAAAGTGATTACTTCCTTCTTGGAATTATGAATGATGTTTACTGTGTGTCCACAAATACTTCTACTCATGATTTTAATTAGCATGGATAATTTGTTCCAGGACATTTAGTTCAGACACAGCAGCACATGTTATTTTTTAATTAAACTTTTATTTTTACTTTGAAATGACTATGGATTCACATGCAGCTATAAAAAATAATACAGAGGGATTCATTCCATTGTGCCCTTTACGCAATTTCCTCTAATGGAACCATCTCGCCAAAAGACTGTCACAACCAAGATATTGACTTTGATACTGTCATGATACCAGATGTTTCCCCTCACCACAAGGATCTCTTGTGTTGCCCTTTTATAGATACACAAAATCCCCAACCACTTCGACCTCTTCTTTAACCCCTAGAAATCACTCATTTGTTCTCCATTTCTATAATTTTGTCATTTCAAGAATGTTATATAAATGGAATCATATGATACATAAACTTTTGGGATTTGCGTCTTTATTGGGTATAATTCTCTGGAATTTTTCCAGGTTGTAGCATGTTTCCATAGTTTGTTCTTTTTTACTGCTGAGTAGTAAGTATTCCATGGTATGGCTATACCACAGTTTGTTAACCAGTCACCCACTGAAAAATTCTGTGTTGTTTTGGCTATTACAAATAAAGCTGCTATAAACAACCATGTGAACGTAAGTGTGGGAAAACATGTTTAGAACGACATAGCTCTTTGCCTAACTTTCCGGCTGTTTAACTATAGAGCAAAAAAAGTTAAGGCATTTGTCGAAGGTCCTTGACTGTTTACATATAACTGAGGGTTAACTAGTGACTCTTATTAGTACCTGCAGCCTTATCACGATCTTGCTACCTGACTGACTTAGAGAACCACCCCTGCTCCCACAAGCCTCAACTAGATAAGATATATGTTTTTCAAAGTATACTCTTTGAAAAATGACTTCATAAAAGGTGGGGTGGAGGTAGGGAGTTTCATGGTCAAGTGAGTTTGAGAGAAAAGGGATACTCTATCCCTTTTTTGAAATAAACAGACATTCCACGTTGTGCAAAAGGAGGGATCCAGTATCCAACTGCCAAAGTTTAAAGCCCAGCTCCATCTTTGCTAAAATAGTAACCCTCAAAAAGACATTCAACTTGCCTATAACTCAGTTTCCTCATATGTAGAATGGAGATTCTATATATGTGCCCCATTCCTATGAAGGGAAGATTAACTATAATGACACAAGAAAACACTTCATAAATGTTAGCTCTTACTACTATTATTGCTATCATCAGATTCATCAAAATCATTAGGATCTTGTTAAAAATACACATGTACAGGCCCCATCCCAGGAGATCCAGATGTATTAAGTCTAGGGTAGAGTCTGGGCCAGATGAAGAAGTAGAGGTTTGATCTCTATTAAGAATGTGTTCAAGACAGTATTAGAGGCAGGATTCAAACCCCAACCAAATTGCCTGATGGAGGGGTGTCACTTATGTTCTTACATGAGTTTAGTAAATCCTTTAAATTATTAGCTCTGTAGTTCTACAAGAAGTGCGCAGTTCTCTCCTGAATTGAAAGTTGGGTTTGTAATATAAAATCATGATTCTTCAAGGGGTAGTTCAATAAAATAAAATGAAGTTTTGTACAATCGGTACACATCAGCTTTCAAAAACTCCTAAATATAGCGGTTAACATTGATATGTAAAAATTTTATTTATGAGTCATTTCTTAGCTGATAAAATCTGAAAATAAGACATTATTTCCTTAGAAATATAACAAAACAACTATGATGGCTATTATTTCTGTAGGTTTTACCACTGCTGATTTCCAAAGGTCTTCCTATTGTCATGAAGCAGGTAAATTTCAAGGATACTTGGGAATCACTCCGGAGGTGATGGTAACCTTCTCACCACTTCTGCAGCAACCCTCAGGTAAGCTCTGGCCTGGAAAAAAACAGATAAGTTCGTTCTGTTTTTCTCCCCAGTGTACATCACATGATTCCTGCACTGTTTGACATAACTGTCCACCGAACTTAATAGTAAAAAAGGCTGATTAAGTTGAACAAATTCAGCAGTGAGAAGATACTGCTGTGTACATTATAGGTGGCGCAGGGAAAAAGAATTTTAGATTATTTGGACTTTTGGAAAAAAGTATTTAGTATCAGCAATTACTGATTTTAAAATTCTAATTCCCATTTCAGCAAACTAGCAACCTAGTCTAACAGCAGAAAAATTACACCCTCTTTTGACAAATTAATATCCTGAATTCTATATAGCCAAAACTTCTTTGGCATAGAACTGTAAGTCACTTTTATTTATTTATTTATTGATAAAAGATTTTACTTATTATTTTTAGAGAGAGGGGAAGGTAGAGAGGCAGAGAGGGAGAGAGACATCAGTGTATGGTTGCCTTTCACCTGCCTCCAGCTATGCACATGGCTGGAGACCTGGCTTGCAACCTGGGTATGTGCCCTGGCTGGTAATCGAACCAGTGACTTTTGGGTTCGAGTGGATAAGGCTAGTGCCTTATCCAATGTGCTACCAGCCAGAGCTTGTAAGTCACTTTAAAGAAGACTATTATTTACCACCCTACAGTTTGTCTTTGGAAATCATTTTCTTTATTTCAAGAATGGCATCTAATACCAGCACTGAGCACCTGGCACCCCTTTCACCTGCTGAGTTCTTGGGGACCGTGGGATGAGCTGCTACTCTCTTCCTCTCCAGAACTCCCAATGCAGTGAGGCACTGAGAGCAGGTCCCAGGCCAACTAACCCAACATCCATAGTCCAGTTAAAACCATGGTCATGATATTTGTATTTTAAAATTTTAAACAATTGCAATGTAAATACTACTTATTTCTTCTATTTTATCTATAAAACTAAGATACAATAGTATCACTTTCTAAAACCATTAATTTATATATTTCTATACTTAGATTTGAGCACATACTACTACAACTACTAACAGCTCAAACTTAAGTACTTAATATTTACCTAATATTATTTCATTTATCCTTACAACTACCCTAAGGGATAAATTCTGTCATTATCCTCTATAGATGCGGAAACAAAAACTCAGAAAGATGATGCATCTTGTCAAAAGCTTTATAGCTAGTATGAGATAAGTTGTCCTACTTCCTTATTCTGCATGGTAAAGATCAGTTGTTTGCTGTAAGTTGTTTGCATAAGGTCACACAGTTGGCTGGGAAACATTCAAATCTGGATCCACCTGACTCCAAAGCCCAGTTCCTTTGACTATATCACATATAAAAAGTAAATCAAGATATAAGTAATTATAATTGTAATGTGTTGTATAAAATTGGTTTTAGTCTAAAAATGACCTTTATAAAGAAATATTTCTCTCAAATCTAACATGCTGATTTTCAGCTGTGCATCTTTACAAATATCTTTTTAATTTCCTAGTATTTATTCTACTAGGTATTCAAGTCTAATATTTTTTTCTGATGAAATTTAAAGTTCACTAAGGCAAGTTTAATTAGGGACATATCTACTGAATGATTCCAGGATAAACAAATTTACTACGTGTAACCTTTGCTTTTTAATGGACTATTTCCAAGCTTAAACTTTCAATATCCGACACTCAAAGTAATGGTTAGATTGTCATTTGCTGAGAAACCATTAGAAGTGCTTAGTTTAACAGTTTCAATTACTACAAAACTGTTGAGGCTTATTTTTTCAGCCAAAGCAGTATCATTTCAAAAAATATTTCTGGGGGGAGGGGGGAGGCAGAGGCAAGGAAAGGGAGCAGCTTAGACAAGAACCTAGTATAAAGGAACCATGGACATGGACAATAGGTGGGACTGACTTTGGGGGGAAATGGGTGGGTGGGGAGGGGGACAGAGGGGAGCAAAAAGGGGATGGATGTAATGCAACAATAAAATTTAAAAATATGTATTTCTCTGGTTTTAGCGTGTGTGTGTGTTTTGGAAAATCTCTGAGATATATAAAAGCTTGCTTGTGAAGAGTTGGGGCCTTTAAGTCATACAGTCATGGTTCAAAAATCTTAGCTCTATTATATACTTACTATGTCTAAGACCTTGGGCAATTACTTACCCCTTCTAGACTCAGTTTCCACATGTGTAAAATAGTTATATCAACAGTATCTACTTCAAAGGATTTGGAGAAATATTAAGTAAGAATAATGTACATGAAGTACTGGTATAGAGGAGCAAATAATAAATATTAATGGCCATTATTATTACTATTCTGTCTTAAAGTAGTTTACAGTCTCATTGAAGGACTCGCATTAACATGTCCTTTGGGGCACTTTTCTCTATTGTGGAATAAGTAAATTAAATTCTTCCCTTTTGTTTAAACCATAACTAGCAAAAAGCACACATTTCATATCACATATAAAATATGATTTATTGATTAGATTTCTCAAACTTATAATATTCTCTTTTCATCAACTCAACTCTACACCCACTAACCCTTCACACCTATTCAAAATCTTTCATTGGGCCTGAGGCAGAAATGATACAGTTGGATCTTATTTGTCTGCTCTGTCACTAACAAGGAAATGGATGGCAACCAAAATATAAGAAGTTTAATATAAAGAGCTTAAAATTTAAACTCAATTGAAATACACTAGTAAGTAATTAATCTTATCATAATCATCACAGAATGGCTTTAAATAGTCTGTTTTCAGGAGGCATTTAAAAATGTGTAAGTTAAAAAAATTCAATTTTCATACAACTTTTCATTGACTGCAAAAAGCACACCAGTTGTAGGTGTGATTGTCAGACTTTAATTATGAAAAAAAGGGTTATGGTTTTTGTGCATATGAAAGGTTTCTAAGTAAAAACTGAAAGGAAATTTAACATTTATTAGCTGAAAGAGAAAAGAAAAACAATGATGAGTGTTACACTATATTTATTTAGAGGTCATATTCCCAACAACTCAATCACCTGAGCCGTAACTGTTAACCCTTAAGAAAGGGAAGAAAGCTCTGGGCCTCTATAAGGGATAAATCTAAATCTGCATTACTTATTCTAGACTCCTGACTTTCAATTCACTTTTACTTTATTCACAACTCTAACCAATCTTGGTGCTCTTATTTTCCAGTTTACATAAGATTAGAGGAAGCAAACTAGAATGAAAGGGGTAGTAGCTATGAGTGAACAAAACAGCAGTGCTTTACAAAGAGCCACAAATAGCCAAAGCAATCTTGAGAAAGAACAAAGTTAGACTTCAGACTATATTATAAAGCAATAGTAATCAAACAGTATGGTAGTAGCACAAAAGACACACACATAGAGAAATGAAACAGAATATTATAGAAACCTATAATAAACCCACACTTACATAATCAATTAATTTATGACATAGGAGGCAAGAACAACATGGGTGGACCTAGAGACCATTATGCTAACGGAAATAAGCCAGTCAGAGAAAGACAAATACCACTTGCTTTCACTCATATGTGGAATCTAATGAACAAACAGAATTTACTAATAAGACAGAGACAGACACATAGATGGCAGGTTGACAGCTAATGGGGAAGTAGATTAGGGGGTACAGCAATCAAGCAAAAAGGTAAAAGGACTCATGGACATAGATAACAGTGTGGTGATTATGGGGGAGATGGGGCATAATGATGCTAAATGGCAATGGAAAAATACAATTAAAAAAGGATATACAATGGGGGAAAGACAGTCACCTCAACAAATAGTGATGGGAAAACTGGATAGATACATGCAAAAACAAACAAGAAAAAAAGAAAGAAAGAAACTAGACTGCTCTCTTACACCACATACAAAAATAAGTGGATTAAAGACTTTAACTGTAAGACCTGAAACTATAAAACCAGAAGAAAACACAGGCACTTAACTCTTTGGCACAGGCCTTAGCATAGGATATGTCTACTCAGGCAAGAACAATAAAAGCAAAAATAAATAGGCTACATCAAGCTAAAAAGCTTTTACACAGCAAAAGAAACCATCAACAAAATGAAAAGAAAAACTACTGAATTGAAGATATTTACAAATGATATCTGATAAGGGATTAATATCCAAAATATATAAAGAACTCATAAAACTCAACATAAAAAATAATTCAATTTAAAAATGGGCAGAAGCCCTAACAGATATTTCTTCAAAGAAGACAGGCTGATAGACACATGAAAACATGCTCAACATCACTACCATCAGGGAACTAAAAGTCAAAACCACACTGAGATATGACCTCACACTGTCAGAATGGCTATTACCAAAAGGCAACAAATAATAAGTATTGGTGAGGATATGGAGAAAAGGGAGCCCCATATATTGTTGGTGGGATTATAAATTGGTGTAGCTACTATAGAAAACAGAATGAAGATTTCTCAAAAAATTAAAAATAGAACTTCCATTAGAAACCAGCAATTCCACTTACAGGCATTTCTGAAGAAATCAAAAACACTAATTTGAAATGATGTATGTACCTTCATATATCATTGCAACCTTATTTATAATGGTCAAGATATGGAAGTTAACTAGGTAGCCATTGACAGATGAATTGGTAAAGAAGATTATATATATGACTATTTTATATATACATACATATATATAATGAAATATTATTCAGCCATAAAAAGAATGAAAATATTGCCATTTGTGAAAACATGAACGGACCTAGAGGGTACTATGCTAAGTGAAATAAATAAGACAGAGAAAAACAAATACCATGATTTCACTTACATGTAGAATCTGAAGGTCAAAACAAATGAGCCAGCAAAACAAAACAGAAACAGACTCAGATACAGAGAACAAACTGATAAATGCCAGAAGGAAGAGAGGGTGAGGTGATGGACAAAAAGTTGAGGAGGATTAAGAAGTACACATTTCTAGTTAAAAAATAAGTAAGTCATGGCATGCAATCAATATACAGCATAGGGACCATGGCAATCCTATTGTAATAATTTTGTATGGTGACTGAAGGTCACTAGAATTGCCGTGGTGATCGCTTCACATGGGGTATCGATGTTGAATCACTATACTATGCACTTGAAACTAATATAATATTGTATGTTAACTATAATTTTTAAAAAGGACAAAAATAAAATAATTGTACTATAAAGCTATACTCACTAAAAAAGAAAAAAAGAGAAGGAAACTATCAGAAGTTTCTTTCTGATAGTTCAGCAAACAAGCACAGAAACTATATCAAAACTGATATACCAGATGATGGCTCAGTTTCTAACTTTAATAGCAAGTACTACTTAGGAAAAAGAGATACATATGATTGATATTACTTCTGGTTTTTTAAATGAATAAAAAAAATATTTTAGGCTTAAAGTTGTAAAGCTTCAGTAACATGAAAACTTAACTGTATTCCTAATGAAATACTCCTATTTTTTCCACCTCACCTCTCCAATCATATTTATTAAAATAAGTGCAATGACAATCCCATCTCTAATGGTGTATAAAAATCCCCATATTATATTCAACTCATTTTTAAGGTTTTCTTATTACAACAATCAGTTGAACTTTAGATACAGTCAAACCTTGATTCTTGAATGTCTTGGTTCTTAAACAATTTGGTTCTCCATCAAGTTTTTCACAGAAAAACATGTCTCAGTTAACAAAACTTTGGGTCTCAATTCTCTATCTGACAACCCTTTCAGGCTGATACCTGTATGATCAGTCATGTGGCTCCTAGCGACAACAAAGGATATTCAGTTTCTGAACAAACTGCTTCTCTAACAGTGTTTTGGGAACAAATTAAGTTCAAGAACTGAGGGTCCTAATAACTTTGGGCAGGTAGATACTGATGGCCAGCAAGATAAGAACTCTACAAACTGTCATTGTTCACATTTTTCATGAGAAAACTGGTTAGGTGATGATTCTTTGTAGGTGAACTTGCTTGGTTGATAATTCGGAGCCAGTACTGGTATGCCTACCATATAAAATAGTAACAAACTGATGGATATTTGAAGGGAGGGGAGACTGGATAGAAGAATGTGAAGAGATTGGCCAAAGAACATATTGCATAGCCAATATGCACAGATGCACAATATGCACAATATGCATAGCCAATAGTGCGGTGAAGGCTGGGAGGGAGTGAAGGTGGGGAAAGTGGAAGGAAAGTCAAGGACAGTTGTAATAATGTCAACAATGAAAACAAACAAATAAAATAGTGCCTAAAGATGCTTTGAATAACTTAACCAACCTTTAATACATACATTACAAATGGATAATAGGTTGATCTTCCCAACCTTCTTTTTATATATCAAAAAGTACTTTATATATCCTGTAAAAAGAAATTAAAATACATATTTTAAAATATCACTTACCTCATCACTTTCAGGCTGTGAAAATACAACTGGCTGGCCTGTATCTGAACCTTCCCTTATATTAAGATGTAGGGGAATGTCTCCTAAAAAAGACGACCATATATCTATTAACACAACAAAAATTTATATTGACATTCGGAATTTCACTATTTGAACTTCAGAAAGAAATGAAATCCAAACTAAATTGATTCAAATCAACTTGAGTTATGACTTCCTAAAATTGCTAAATCTCTGAAAAACAATTTTAAATAAAAATTAGGAAAAAATATTCCATTTGAGGGTACGGTAGTCACACGCATGTACACACACACACAGACACACACACACACACACTCACACACACAATGTGGTAGCCCTTCCTTTTGGGATAAGGCCTCTGGCTTATTCTTTGCTAGAAAATAAATCTTCCAGCAAGAAATGGCTTAGAAGACATTTGTAAAGTATTTTTACCTGTAATACCTGATATAGACACATACCACATAATAAGAGGAAACTGAAGAGGAATAGATGGGAGAACCAAAGTAGTCAAAAAAAAAAAAAAAAAAAAAAAGACAATATAATCTTCCTCATGCTGGCAGATGAGTAGCCAGCCAAGAGAACTGTTAAAAAGTAGGCCAGAACTGTTATCTCAAGTTTTTGCTTCTTTATCAATAGGATAACTTTTATTATATAGTAACCTTTATAGCATTATAACTAGCAAGTCTGAGGACATCTAGGGATGTATATAATAAGAATCTCCAATATACAGAGTTGAGATGTCTTTCCTGATGATATATTACTATCAGGTGGTATAATTTAGGGGGAAATGCTCTGATTCATCATCCAATTGACTCTTCCACTACATCATCATAAATGAAGTTTATCAAAAGGCTGAGATTTAAAATGCAGTAAATGGAATCTTAGGTAGAAGAGTTGACTTGTCATGGTCCTCAGCATTCTTAGAACCATTCTAAATCCATGAAATGGTCATTGAAATGTGTGTATGAGTGTTTTATATAAGTAAGTCATTCAGTACCATGCCAGGTAGTGTAAGTAATGCAGAAGTGTATATTACAAAATTACAAACCTACTACAATTTATATTATGAAATACATGGAAGCATAGATATTTTATGTTCTTTCTGTCAGCAAATTTTGAAATCTTAACCAACTTTTAAAGTATTTCCTAAATATTTAATAGCCAAGTGACAAAATATATGAATCTTTCACTAACCATTTAAATATCATCTTTTTAGTAAACTTGATGTCTCTTCTACAGAATAGCTTAAGACTATAGGAAGCTGTTAAAGGGGCCAGAAGGGGAATATATGTTATAGAAAAGACTTAGAAACCCATAAAACTTTTTCTCTTGATTTCTGAACTGTCCGTATAGTAAGGAGAAAAAGTAAAACCTTCTTCTTTACACAGCCATCTATTGTCACCATTTTTGCCCTCCAGAGATTCATAATCCTACCATTGGCACAGAAGCGTATCCCAAATAAGAAGAAAACCTTGTTAGAAAACAGATGGCACAGTGAGCATGGTCACAGGCTAACAGCTGTATATAAAGATGGATAAAAAGGAGTACAGGTTTGGAGAGTGGGTGAAGTGCAGCTTGGCTTCAATGGGCAAGGTCTGAAGGAAAAGGGCCTATTTCAGAGATAGTTAAAGGGGTCTCTGTGAGGTGACCTGAGACCTTAACTACCATGCATAAACTGTCCTTGGAGATAAATGTGTATACAGTTCTGAAGAGCCATTTTACCAAATTTAAAACTCAGCCCAACTGATGAAATAAACTAAGGCAACCAGCCAGTCAGGAAAGGACAAATAAGGGCTCCTGGGGCTACTACCAGTCAGGAGGCCATAGCTGTGAGCTCTTTCTTTTATTTCAGTTCCTAAATTCTAATTCCAATCTCTTTAATATTAGAGTCCCTGCTCTAGTTCAGGGGAGTTACTTCTGGGCCCCTAAGACTACATTAAATAAGAGATGTAACCGAAATTATTTTTCCCATAACACCATTAGATATAGTAGTTTATATAGTACTATTCAGTTTTGTACTCAGTCATCAGTGTTGCTGATATTTTTCTAAGGGTATCTATATATTTGTGAGCTGTTAGTTAAAAAGTAACTTCCATATATGAATTGTTTCTCTAGGAGATATGTTTTATATTCTAAATCAATGGCTTACAAAATTAAACATGTATTTATAAATTAGGGAATTATAAGAGTCAGTATAATTCAATAATGCCACTATAATTACACATTTACTTTATTATATAAGTGAATGTCGATCTGTTATGTTATTATGCAGATTTAAGAAATTGAACATTCTAGGTTAAATGAAAAATGGTTGTAGAATATAATGAGTGACTATAATTATAGCAATGTATCAAAATATACGATTAGCTTCACCTGGTATTGTGGTAGGTTGCTGTAGTACAAATGCATAATATTAATTTAATGTCAACTTTTAGAAATGTAATAGAGAATGTATGAAATTCCTTGATCTCTAAGGGTTCTTTATTGTAAACTACCTAAAACTAACAATTCACTCTGTGGCCCCCTTACTCAGCATCTAACATGTGCCTTCTCCAGAACAAAAACTCATTCAGTAAGTAGAATATCAAAGCATGTTTCCTAAAATGTTCATGAATTTGCTTGTGAAATTTTTTAACATCATGTTTTATCCAAAATCTGTATTTTGTTCACTTAGCACATGACTTCACTTATCCTTATAACACTAATTAACCCTTCAATTCAATAACATGAACAGTACATACAATGTAAATTTCAGGTACCATACTTAACAGACATGGCAAACACATATAAACAGATACAGAAAACAGAAAATATTGTCTTTCTAGTCAGAAAAACTGATAACTTCAGAACTGATCATGAAGGCATTTTTCCATATGCACCGAGAAGTGACACTTCCAAAGATTGCCACAACGTAACAAATAGGTATTTCCATTTATACTGTTTATAATGAGAGATGTGTTGCCAACTTCAGAAACAAACTGATGATCATTATTTAAAATAAGGGCTTCAGAACTCAAAATTCTGTTCTCAAATTCAAGTTATAAACAGTTTTTATCAATAGCAGAAGGCATCAAAATGGGCAGAACAAACCTTTTAAAAAGCCTTCCCTGCCAATAAAATATAAAAAGCCAAAGAGAGTTGGCACATAGAACTGTGCTACACTAACTTAATTTAAAACACAAAGCTGAAAGAAATTCATCCTTTTCTGAGACACTCTTCATCACCATGCCCGATTTCCATTTTCCCTCCTACCACTTCCTCTGCAAAAGAATATTGCATGGCCTTACCTAGAACATCAAGATCAAGGACCTGGGCTAGTTTCCTTGCACCATCAGCACCAAAAATGTGAGTTCTGTGTTTACATTTTGGACACTGGAAAACACTCATATTTTGAACAAGGCCCAGAACCTAGAATAATAAAAACACACTGAAATCAAAACAAAATTAAACCAAGTCTTAATCTACTTTTTTCAATATTTTCACGGTGTGTTTACTGATTCTAGTTACATAATGATGAGTAAGTTATGGTCTCTGCTCTCAAGGAACTCACAAGCCAGTGAGAGAGCAAGACACAAATAATTATTTTAATAACATGATAAATGTTAAAGAGATATATGTGACAAGGATCAAAATATTATGTTTGGGGCCCTGGCTGGGTAGTTCAGTTGGTTAGAGCATTGTCCCAATATGCCAAGGTTGCAGGTTTGATTCCTGGTCAGGGCACATATAAGAATCAACCAATGAATGCATAAATAAGTGAAACAACAAATAGATGCTTCTCTCTCCCTCTCTCCCATACTCTTTCTCTTCCCCGTCCCACTTAGCCAATAAATAAAAAAATTCTTTTCAATTCTATCTTGGAAAAATAAGAGGAATCTTTGAGTTGCCATAGAGACCTGTTTGTTCAGGTTAAGGGAGAAAAGAGGGGTTGAGGCCTAAGACAGGAATTCTAGGCAGAAGGAAGAGCACAAACCAGTGGACTCTAACTTGTATGGCCTTTCTGGGCTGCAACCTACTGGGGGGCTAAGGCAGAAGCTCTTTGGTAAGAAAGGTCAGATATTAAGACATTAAATGCCTTCCATGCATATGAAACTTTCTTCTTGAGACAACGGAAAACTGCAAAAGAGTTTTAATGCTGGGACAACGGTATTGAGAAGGTACCTGTTACACATTCAGATATGTGTTTCAGAAATTTAGTTGTGATGACATTATGGGAAAAATAAGAAGAAACACAGGAAAATAAGTAGTTAAGAGGCTAACTATGGACAAAGCCTTATGGTAAATAACAGCTAAGATACAATGAGTGTTTATTTTATGCCAGGCACTGGGATAAGTGCTTTAAACCCACTATTTCATTCACTCCTCAAAGGAACTTCATGAGCTGGGTATTTTATCATCCCTATTCTATAGGTAAGAATATTGACACAGCCAGCAAGAGTGAAACTCAGTTCTTATCAGAAGGTTATCTTTAAAACAAAATTTTAAAGCCTTATATAGAAAGTGTCCATCTCTTTCTGAATTTCCCCAGCTTCTGGCACAAAGTAGGTAACTTCAAAAACATTTGCTGATAGACAGGCTCTGCAAACATAATTCTTACTCATGTTCCTTTTAATCCCACTTCTTATTGACAGGAAGCAGTGGGTCTCTTCTAGAATAAAAACGGGGGACATAACTACAGAGGCCCACAGATAACAATGTCTACTCTGTATCATCCTATTGATTCTACCTGTAAGCTTATCATTATAGGAGATATCTCTATGAGAACATTTGCATTTTAAATGAAGAATAGCACCTATAGTCCACAATGAAACATGTAGACAAGGAAGTGATCATTTGTTATTCTTTCTGAAAAGAGAAAGAGGAAAGAATGAAAGACTAAATTTTCTCTCAACACAGGTAAATGAAGACAAATAGTGTGGGACATAAATATGTAGGTAAGCATTTTCAAAGCCTCGGATATATGGCCTTTTGCTGATGCAAAATATCACAAAAATAAATCACACTGTTATGGCAATTCAGTATCATCTCCAGAAGCTAAGAGAAAACACACATTAATATCACACAACTTACTTGTTTATTCACTATGTCTATATAAAACACTCATTGCTTGGGCAGTTTTACTGTCGTTTATGTTAGATGTGATATATCCCCTGACTGTAGGGCTTTCAACTTAAACATAAAAACATCACTCAGAAATGGGAATAAGAAAAAACACTTAAATAACATGAAAATCTAGGTGAGGGTTATTCCAATCCAGAAAGAATGGGAAAAGCATTCCTACTGTGGATTCTCTTAAGACTTCCTAAGAGACAGAGGCTTGGAGCAACATTTTATTTGCATTTTATGTGATTAACTTCACTCCGAATTGTTCTCTAAGGACTATATAAATATCTAAGATACATTCTTGATACAGACTATCGAAATGTCACAAACATAAAACTATAACCAACTCAGTATTGAATGAGTACACCAGTTACTGAGCAAAACAGACACAGCAGCATAGAGTGGTGAGCAAAATAGACTTGTTTTTTGCCCAACTTGAACTTGCACACTAACTGAAGAAACAGATTGAATAAACAACAGTGCAAAAATCAACTTCAAAAACTAGAGCAGTTTCTCTGGAAGCAAAGCAACAGAGTATTATGAGAGTAGAGAAAAGAGAAGGCCCTGTCTACCCTGGAAGTCACAGAGGACTTTCTTGGGGAAATACGTGACTTAAAAGTTAAAGAATAAGCAGGTAAAAACAAGAAGAAAAGAAGGAAAACACTCAAGACAGAAGCAGGGAGCAGATGTCTCCTTCAAGGAATTGAAAGGTCAGCAAAGTTGAGGTCTGGTGTGAGTGGCACGAGGCTTGAAAGCAGGGACTGTTGGCCATGTTCCGTGTCTGGGTTACATGCATGCAAAGTGAAGCCATTAAGGAGTTTTTAAAGGCAAAGGGGAAAAATGGGGACACCTATAATAGAATAACAAATAAATAAATAAATAAATAAATAATAAAACAAAAATGAAAAGAAGGGTAAAGAAATGAAAGGAAAGGGAGAAAAGAGAAAACAAAATTTGTCTTTTACTTTTTAAAATAAATTTCTGTGTAGCAAATTAAAAAAAAAAAAAAATATTTTATTATTTTTGGAGAGTGGGGGAAGGAAGAGAGGCAGAGAGGGAGAGAGACATCAATGTATGGTTGCCTTTTACCTGCTCCCAGCTACGGACCTGGTTGGAGACCGGGCTTGCAACCTCGTTATGTGCCCTGGCTGGGGAATCAAACCAGCAACCTTTGGGTTCCTAGGCGAGCGCCTTATCCACTGTGCTACCAGCCAGGGCCTAAGGAGTTTTTAAGCAAGAGAGAACAAAAGTTGTAGTTGACTCATTTCTCAGGACAGCAGGGTTTTAAAAATATGTAATGCAAAAACTAAATGGACTTGTCTTTGTGTGTTTATTTTCTTAGACAAACACAAATCCAGGACTGCATTTTTTGAAATCAGTCATTTCAGAGGTGAGTTTTTGGTATTTTCTAAAATATTCCAGTTCTCTGGGGTACAAAGGTTAGGATTTTTCTTCTTTGCAATTAGGTGAGGACACATAAGTTGTTTGGACAATAAAATGTGAGCAAAGGTGACATGTGCCACATCTAGACAAAAGCTCTAAGTGCTAATTTCCACTATTCTTCTTCTTTGTCCCTGTGACCTGAAAGCTTCTTAAAGTTGCTGTCCATCAGTCTAGATGCCAGAATAAGAACAGTGCCGGGGAGCACTGAAGTCAAACCATAATAGACATATAACAAAAGAGAAACAAACTGGTGTTGTTTTCATCCACTAAAATTTGAGGATTGTTTGCACATGTAACCCAGCCCATCTTGGCTGATAAAGTAGTATAGAAAGAAAATGTTAAAATTTCAATTTCAATGGACGGGAAAAGATGGTAACAGAGTAGAGGGCAATGATGATGGCATTCTCAAGTGCCAGAGCAGCTGGAGGATAGGGTAGGGACCACGAGACATCTGCGGGGTCCCTGCGAATTGGAGAGAAGCAATTCAAAAACACTGTATGAGATGTGATAGAAGGAGCGTCTCTCCATCAGCCAACTGGAGTGAAAGGAGCAACACATACAACAAATCAAAAATACAACCAGACAGCCCAAGTTAATGACATAAAGGGCAATCCAGAAGCAACAAGTTAAGGAAATCTAGGAGACTGCAACTGAACTCCACAAATCTCCTAACACAGAGGGGCACTCCAATGAGGCTGAAAATTAAAGCAGATTAATCCAAGACAAAAACAAGCAACAGCAGACACCCAAAATGGAGGGAAAAAAGAATTAGTCCATCACCAAAAGGAAAGGAGGAATCAGCAGACAGACTGAGAATTGAAATAGAAACTAGCAAGCTATCAGACATGAAATTCAAAGAAATCATTACATAAAGGCTCCATGAACTAGCAGAACTCAAAGAAAACTACAAAGAATTCCAGGGCAGCTACAAGGAACTTATGGAAAATTACACCAGCATTAAAGACCTAAAAACCATCAGTAAGAATCAGGAGGAAATGAAGAACACAATCTCAGAACTGAAGAACACAATAAAAGTAATTCAAAGCAGGTTAGATGAAGCAGAGGACCAGATCAGTGAATTGGAGGACAATAGGGAAAAAAATAACCAGACATTGCAACAAAATGAAAAAAGACTGAAAAAGAATGAAGAGGTTTTAAGAGAGATATAGGACAACATGAAACACAACAATATCTATATCATAGGGATACCTGAAGGGGAAGAGAATCAAGGGATAGAAAACCTTTTTGAAAAAGTAATGACAGAAAACCTCCCTAAAATGATGAGAGAAAGGGTCACACAAGTTCAGCAAGCACAGAGGGTCCCAATGAAGATGAACCCAAACAGGCCTACTCCAAGACACATCATAATTAAAATGCAAACTTAAAAGACAAACAAAGAATCCTAAAAGCATCAAGAGAGAAGCAGCAAATAACATATAGGGGAGCTCCAATAAAGTTATCAAATGATTTCTCAACAAAAACAATACAAGCCAGAAGGGAATGGCAAAAATACTCCTAGTAGTGAAAAACAAAGGCCTGCAACCAAGAATACTCTACCCAGCAAGGCTCTCAGTCAAAATGAAAGGTGAAACAAGGAGTTTCCCAGACTAAATAGGGGTAACAGAATACATCTCCACCAAACCAGCACTGCAAGAGATGCTAAAGAGCCAGCTTTAAAAAGATGAAGAAACAAAGAGAGACAGAGAGGAATACAAGAACAAAGGCAGGGGGGAATGGCAATGAAGAAGTACCTCTCAGTAATAACCTTAAATGTAAATATATTAAATGCACCAATAAAAAGACATAGGGTAGTTGAATGGGTAAGAAAACATGACCCACATATATGCTGTCTGCAAGAGACCCACCTCAGAACAAAAGATTGACACAGACTGAAAGTGAAGGGATGGAAAAATATATTTCAAGCAAATGGACATGATAAAAAGGCTGGGGTAGTAATACTTATATCAGGACAAAATAGATTTTACAATGAAGGATGCAAAAAGAGACAAAGAAGGACATTTCATAATATTTAAGGGAACAATCCATCAAAAAAAAACATAACCCTTATAAATATATATGTACCCAATGTAGGAGCACCCAAATATATAAGGAAAATCTTGAAGGACTTCAAGAAGGATATAGATAGCAACACACTAATAGTAGGGGATTTCAATACCCCATTATCAACAATGGACAGATCTTCCAAACAAAAAAACACCAAGGATATTATAGCATTGAACAACACTCTAGATGAAATGGACTTAACTGATAAATACAGAACTTTTTACCTCAGAGGAGCGAAATACACATTCTTCTCTAATGCACATGGAATATTCTCAAAGACAGATCACATGGTAGGACACAAAACAAGCCTCCACAAATTCAAGAAAATGAAAATAATACCAAGCATCTTCTCAGATCACAATGGCTTGAAACTAGAAACCAACCTGCAGGGAAAAAAACAAAAATACTCTAACTCATGGAGACTGAATAACATGCTTTTAAGTAAGAAATAGGTTAATAATGAGATCAAAGAAGAAATCAAAAAGTATCTGGAGACAAATGAGAATGAATTCACAACACCCCAAAACTTATGGGACACATAGAAGGTGATCCTCAGGGGGAAAATTCTTAGCAATACAGGCCTACCTAAAAAGATTAGAAGAAATTCATACAAACAACCTAACCAGAAAGCTTTAAGAACTAGAACAGCAACAACAAACAAAACCCAGAGCAAGCAGAAGGAAGGAAATTATCAAGATCAGAGCAGAATTAACATAGAGACTAAAAGCACAATTCAAAGGATCAACAAATCCAGGAGATGGTTCTTTGAAAAGATAAACAAAATTGACAAGCCATTAACAGGACTCATCAAGAGAAAAAGAAAAAGGACCCAAATAAACAAAATCAGAAATGACAGAGGAGAAGTCACAACTGATACCACAGAAATACAAAGGATTATAAGAAATTACTACATACAACTACATGACAATTTGACAACCCGGGTAAAATGGACAAATTTCTAGAAATGTATAACATACCAAAACTCAAACAAGAAGCAGAAAGGCTGAATAGGTCAATAACAACTACTGAAACTGACGAAGTCATCAAAAATCTCCCAGTGAACAAGAGCCGTGGTCCAGATGGCTACACAGGTGAATTTTACCAAACATTTAGGGAAGAACTAACTTCTATCCTCCTCAAACTATTCCAAAAAAACCCAAGAAGAGGGAAGACTCCCAAACTCTTTCTATGAGGCCAGTATTATTCTAATCCCAAAACCAGGTCAAGACACAACAAAGAAAGGAAACTAAAGGCCAATATCTCTGATAAACTTAGATGTGAAAATTCTCAACAAAATATTGGCAAGCCAGATACAGCAATATATTAAAAAAATTATACACCATGACCAACTGGGATTCATCCCAGGGATGAAAGGATGGTTCAATATTCACAAATCGATAAATGTAATATACCACATAAACAAACTGAAAGACAAAAACAGTATGATCACATCAATAGATGCCAAAAAAGCATTTGATAAAGTACAGCACTCCTTTATGATAAAAACCCTCAGCCAGATGGGAATAGAGGGAACATAATAAAGGCCATATATGAGAAACCTGAAGCTAATATCATACTCAAAGGGCAAAAACTTAAGGGAGAGTCTTCCCCTTATGATCAGGAACAAGGCAAGGTTGTCCACTCTCTCCACTTCTATTCAATATAGTCTTTGAAATTCTAGCCACAGCAATCGGACAAGAAAAGGAATCAAAAGTATCCAAATTGGAAAGGAGGAAGTAATACTGTCATTATTTGCAGATGGCATGATAGTGTAGATAGAAAACCTGATAGACTCCACTAAAAAACTACTCCACCTAATAACTGAATTTGGCAAAATAGCTGGATACAAAGTCAATATCCAGAAATAGAAGGCATTTTTATACACCAACAATGAAATATCAGATAGACGCTAGAAAACAAATCCGATTTACCATAGCAACAAGAAAAATAAAGTACTTAGAAATAAACTTAACAAAGAAAGTAAAGGACTTGTACTCAGAAAACTAGGGAACACTGAAGAAAAAATTAAGGAAGATACAAATAAATGGAAGCACATACCATGTTTACGGTTGGGAAGAATTAACATCATTAAAATATTCATACTACCCAAAGCCATCTTCAGATTCAATGCAATCCCTATTAAAATACAAACATCATATTTCACATCAGAATTAGAACAAACACTTAAAAAATTCATATGGAGTAAAAAATGACTCCCAAGAGCTACAGCAATCCTGAGAAAGAAGAACGAAGTAGGAGGAATCACAATACCAGACATCAAGCTATACTACAAAGCCATAGTAACCAAAATAGTCTGGTACTCTGAAGTACCAGACAAACAGATTAATGGAACAGAATAGACAGCCCAGAAATAATCCCAGGACTCTATGGACAACTAATATTTGACAAAGTGGGTAGGAACATAAAATGGAGTGCAAATAGCCTCTTCAACAAGTGGTGTTGGGAGAACTGGACAGGCACATGTGAAAAAATGAAACTAGACCATGAACTTACACCATACACTAGAGTAAACTCAAGATGGATAAAACACTTAAACATAAGCAGTGCTGCCATAAAAGCCCAGAGGAAAACATAGGCAAAAATATTGCAGGTATCCCACGCAGCAAAATTTTCATTGAAATATCTCCAAAGGCAAGGAAAATAAAGGAATTAATAAACAAATGGGATACATCAAACTTCTGCAAAGCCAAAGAAAACATCAAGAAAATAAAAAGGGAACCAACCATATGGGAAAACATATTCGCCAATGACACCTCAGATGGGTTTGATCTCCAAAATATATAAAGAATTAATATGACTCAACACCAGGGGGACAAACAACCCAATTAAAAAATGGGCAAAGGACCTGAACAGACACTTCTCCAAGGAAGACATACAAAGGGCCCACAGACACATGAAAGAATGCTCAACATCACTAGCCATCAGAGAGATGCAAATTAAAACAACAATGAGATACCCACACCTGTCAGAATGGCAATCATCAACAAATCAACAAACAAGTGTTGGCGAGGATGCGGGGCAAAGGGAACCCTGGTGCACTGCTGGTGGGAATGCAGACTGGTGCAGCCACTACGGAAGACAGTATGAAATTTTCTCAAAAAACTAAGAATAGAACTGCCTTATGACCCAGTGATTCCACTGCTAGGATTATACCCAAAGAATCCTGAAACACCAATTCAGAAGAACCTATGCATCCTTATGTTCATAGCAGCACTATTTACAATAGCCAAGTGCTGGAACAACCTAAGTGCCCTTCAGTGGATGGATGAATCAAAAAACTTTGGTACATTTACACAGTGGAGTTCTATGCAGCAGAAAGAGAGAACTCCTACCATTTGTGATAGTGAGGATTGAATTGCTACATGTTCTATCTTAATATAGGAGACTAATGAACAAACAAACAAACAAACAAGCAAAACAGACCAGAAACATGAATACAAGGAACACACTTTCAGTGTGTAGAAGGGAGGGGGTGGGGGAGGGGGAGAAGGAGGCAAAGAAGAGGAACAGTTTATTCAAGGAACTAGCATGGATGACCCATGGACACAACACGTAAGACTGACTGTGGGGGTGGGGGTAAGGAGGGTGGGGAAGGGGAGGGCAGAGGGGGAAAAATGAGATGAATGTAATATAAACAACAATAAAAATATATACATATTTTAAAAAGTTCTGTTTTAATGATTTCCTTTTTAATTCCAATTTTGGGTGTATTTTATAGTAAAATAACATATTAATGCAGTAACATGTATGTAACATGTATATACACTATATATAATTAACAAATAAATGTTCAAGCATAATTTACTGAAAAGGATGTATACAAAAAAATATCTGGAGATACCTGGCTGGTGAGGTTCAGTGGATTGGTGCCAGCCTGTGAACCCAAGGGTTGCTGTTTTGATTCCCAGCCAGGGCACATAACCAGGTTGCAAGCCAGGTCTCCAGCCAGGTCCCCAGCAGGAGGCAGGTGAAAGGCAACCACACATTGATGTTTCTCTCCTTTTCTTTCTCCCTCCCTGCCTTTCTCTCTAAAAATAATTAATAAAATCTTAAAAAAAAATTCTCTAAAAAATATCTGGAGATAATCCCCTATGTGTTTGAAATTCAGAGGTTTTGACAAGTAAACATGGCTCTAATATTGATAATACATGGCTTCTAGTTTAAGGATGAATGCCCTAATACTGCTTCCTAGGTTATCTTGAACAAACTGATTCCATTTAACTCCAGAATTCCTTCATCTTAAGAACTTCCCACACATATGCCAATTTGCTTATAAAAGGCTGCAACGGAACATAACAGAGAGTGTGGACTCATACATGAAAGTCACTAAATTACCATGAAGATGGCATAGCACTACATGTTAATTGGATATCCATGTGGAAAATAAGGAAACTTAATCTCACACTATACATACAAATTTATTACAGATGGATTATAGAATTAAATGTGAAAGGTAAAATAACACTTTTAGAAGAAAACAGGAGAATGTGTTATACACTTGGAGGCAGGAAAATACTTTTTGAGCAGGGCACACCTAAGCACTGAACATAAATGAAATTTTGTCAAATAGGACATTAAAATTGGTAACTTAATGAGAAGACAAAATCAAGAGAGTGAAAATACAAGATATAGAAAAGGAGATGGTATCTATAATATACATATAAGACAAAGGACTTTTATCTGAAATACATAAAGAACTCCTACAAGTCAATAAGAAAAAAATCAGATAATATAGTATAGAAATGGACAAGAGACTTAACAGGCACTCCATAAAAGAGGATATCCAAAGACCGGCAAACATAAGAAAAAGTGTCAACTTCACTTACCAGCAGAGAAATGCAAATAAGAACCACAATGAGGTACCATATGTGCATGCTTAAGACCCGATTAGTATAAATGTTATGACTAAAACAATAAAAATAAACAAACAATACCAACTGTTGATGAGGACTGGAACAACTACACTCATAGTTTTAGTTGAGAGTAAATGACTATAACCATTTGGAAAACTCTTTGGTATTTTAGTTAACTACCTAAACTTATATATGTTTACACTCTGGCATAGTAATTACAGTCTCAGTTAAATATTAACAGAAATGTGAAGATAACATTCAACAAATCTATGTACAAATGCATTCAAAACAGCACTAATTACTCCCATATAGAAGACTTTCCAAATGTCCATCAACAATAAAATAGACAAATAAATTGTGGTCTATTTAACATGATGAAATCCTACAAAGCTATGTGAATTAAAGAACTATAGCTACAATCAACAGTATGAGTGAATCTCTGAAATATAACTGTAAGCAAAATTAGTCATACAATAAGACATATTTGTAATTCCAAACAGGTACAACTAATCTTCGGTGTTATATGTTATAATTTGGGCTCTACTTTGGGGATAGCAACTGGTAAGTGGCACAAAGCAGAAGCTTCTGGGGTACTGATAATGTTCTATTTCTTGTGCCCTTCTATGTATATCATATGTCAATAAAATGTTTGCTTTTAGAAAAGGGTGGTCATGTAAAGAGTGGCTGATAAAGCCACAAGGGCAAGTAACCAAAATGATGGTTTACCAGGCATCTTCTAAACCTGCATACAAAAGCAACCCTCTGCTTTAAATAGAAAAGATTCTATAAAAACAGAGAAGTAGCAGTAAACTTAAAATAAAGTCATTGTGAGGAACAATCCCATTTTCTTTCCACCTGACACTCCACAAAAAGACCTGAAATAAAAGTTTAACTCCTGAGAAGCTCTTAAACGAAACAGTGGGTTTCTCGACCTGCCGTGTTTAGTAGGGTAGCCTCTTGTCACAACTGAGCACCTGAAATTGTGGCTAATATCAACTGTGATGTGCTGCATGTATAAAATACACACTGGATATCAAAACCTTAGCATTAGAAAGGATATAAAATATCTCAATATTTTTTAAGTTTTCAAATTATTCTTTAACTTTTAAAATAAAGTATGTCATGAATACACAAAAAGATACACAATTCTTATGTATATATCTAAATGGGCTTATAAAGTATACCCACGTTACCATATGCTGTAAATAAATAAAACATTGCCAGCATCTTAGAAGTCTCCTTGCATGCTCCCTAAAACATGTTCCAAAAAAAGTATAAGCTAGCTAGTCTGACTTCTAACATCATAGATTGTCTGGTGGACTTGATATGAATGTAATCATACAATATACTCTTTTCTATCTGCATGATTCATCTAGCCAAACCATATATATCTGTTTTATTTTCATTAAGCCCTAAGATTTTATGATGTCTCTATCACAATTATTCATTCCCTTGTTGGGTCATTTTTGTTGTCTCTAGGTTTAGGCTGTTATAAATAATGCTTCTATAAATGTTTTTATACATGTATTTTTGGCTGGGTATTAAGTTATACATTTTTAATTTCAGTACAAAAATGCCCAAGTTTTCCAAAGAAGTTCTACCAATTTACACTTGTGCCAGCAATGTATGAGAATTCCAGTTGGGCTACAGCTTCTCCAACATCTGATGCCATCAGTTTTCTTTCATTTTAGCAAATACGGTGAGTGTGTTGTCAAATCTCATTGAGCTGGACTGTGCAATTGTCAATCTGTTTATAATGGGAACTACATGGCTCCTGGTTCAAGTTTACCAAAAGTAAAGTGGCATGAGATCTGGGAGGTGGAAGTGAAGCCTTAGGCATTATGCTCTAAATGTTTCCTTTGGTTAGAGGTGGTGAAAGAAAGATGCAGAGGTGCAGGTGCACTCCCATCTCTTCATTCTTTCTGACTCTGTGCCCAGCTCTCCTTTGCTCTGTGGTTGTAATTTGTGTTGACAAAATTATTGAAATTGAGCATATTTTTACATGTTTTGTCATTTGTATAGTCTTCTCTGTAAAGTGTCTGTTTACTTAGGTTTCTTGACTAGTTTTTCTACTGATTATGTTTTTTAATTGAAATCCCAATATTTTTAATACTTGTACAATTTCTTTGTTAGTTTATTCTCAACTTTTATATTGATTTCATGTGGAAATCATATTTTGAATATACTGAGTTAAGTATATTAAAATTAATCTCACCTTTATAACTCTGTTGAATAGTGCTGCTGTAGACAACTAAACTCTGACTTTACAACTTATTTTGGTAGTTCTAACTAATGTTTTTTAAGGTCTTAACAATGTACAAAAACATATCAGGGTCTGTGATTTATGATTTTTTAAAAATGGAGACATGAAACAATTCATTTCAAGTTTATAAAGCACAGATTTACTGTCCTGTTTCTTCGCTTTTAGTTGAATTACATCAACTGTGATAACACTCATGTGGATTCTCTTTCACTCAGATACACAACAGGTAGCATGCACACTAACACACATAATTAAAAAAAGGGAAAAATAACTTATTAATAAAATATACAGACTATGTGGCAGACAACATTTTTAAAATACAGGGTTACTTGGGAGAACATTTAAAAGAGAGCTTTGAGTATTAAAAAGATTAGGAAACACTATTTTATTTAAGAGTAGTCCTCCATAATCAATGAGTTTCAAATGGGAGTAGCTATTACAATAAGAAAGAACATTAGATTATCCAGATGACAACTGTGTTGATAAAAATTCTACTCTTAAAGAATTCTTGTCCACACAACCATCCTCTACCTGTCCTATAAAAAAGTCTTACATCATGTGAATATGTTTTAAGCTGTTTGTGCTTACAGTAGATATTTTATGTATCAGTTGGTAGCAGAAACATTAGAAAACATGCTTTGCCACAGCTTAATTTACATAATTCCAAGTGGCAGCTGTATGTATGCTCTATCAGCTTCTAATGTATCATCAAAGGGTAAGATCCTTTTTTCTTTTTACCTCAGCTAGTTTTACTCAAAGTAAATACTACATGTCTGCCTGACATCAGCCATCACAAACCTTTTATATGTTGCTCTTATGCCATTTGAATCTACCATTGACTCAGAATGGTACTTCTCTTATTAACTTTGTCAAAATTGACTCTCTTGAAATAGCAATATTGCTGTGAAATATTGGCTTTGTGTCTAAATGTACTGAATTAAGCAGGCTCAAAAGTCCCCAATTTTAACTTCTTAGTATTTGAAACTCAGATTCAGGAAAGTAATGAGCAAGATTTTCAGGCTACTATATAATCCAATTTCTCAAGGTTACAATTAGGTTAAATTCTTGCTGGTTAGAACCTGTCACAGAGATTAAAAGCTATGATTTAAGAAAAAATGAAGAGGAAAAACTCACTGTTAAATAGAGAATGAAGAATAATAACTGAAATAGAAGTGCTTTTCAGTTCTCCATTAGCCTTGAACCAGTTTTGGGTATAATCCTTGGACCACGTACATAGATTTTATGATTTAAAAAAAGGGTATGGTTGTCTTGTCCTCTCTTTCAGAAGAAGTAGTCTGTCATGGGAAGAACAATGGATGGGGAGACTCGCTTCCATTCTCCTCTCAGGAACCAAGTAACTAGCTCTGGGTCTATGTGGTACAACCCAACTTCTCTATGCCCTGAGTTCTAAAATGAGGGTTTATAATGATCTCTACAATCTACAACTGTAATAATAACATTCAGAGCTACCCTAATACTCTGTGCTGAGGCCTATGCTAACTGTAATGTAATCTCATTTCACTCTCACAACGACCTATTAGTGGGCCACAAAACACTGGTGTTAGATTATTTGCTCAAGGTCCCAAAAGAGTAAATAACAGAACCAAAATTCAAACTAGCTGGGTCATGGGCTTGTGTGTGGAACTCACCAAACAATATAATAAGTAAGTGGACTAGAGGATTTTGTTGATGGAACTAGGTGGATTGACAATCTATGAGTCAATACAGTTTAGTGGAGGATTTAACGTAGTAATTAAGAGTACAGTTATAAGGAAAGCCCTCACTTGAATCATCTTCACTACTCACTGATACAGTTGAGCCTAAAAATTCATTCCTTCTCCCAGCCATGTAATTCCCTTTCCTTTTAATACCCTCATTATACCACCCTTGACTGTAAATAGAACCTATGGCCCCTTAACCCCTCCCCCCCATTTTCAATCCCCCACTTTCCTATCTTGTCCACCTTACAATCAGAACCACAATAGTAATCAAATTTAATGGAGACTCCATTTGTTCCCTGAATTCTCTCATCCTGTGACATTACATAATATCCACCTTATTTAACCTCAACTCTTGATAATCTACAGAAATGGCAATTAAGGATGTGGGCTCTAGAAAGCAGATTGCTTACAACAGGATCCCAGTGGCCCATGAAACAGATGGATAAGTTATTTATATACTTTGAAGGGTTGTTGTGAAGATTAGATCAGTTTAATTCACGTTAATCACACAGAACAACATTCTAGTTTAAACACAAAACACCTATCTTTAATTTCTCAGATGTAATTATGGCTGAGATGAAGAATGCTACGTACCCGTCAATTTTTACTTTTATTTTATTTATTTTTAGAAGATTTTACTTATTATTTTTAGAGAGAGGGGAAGGGATAGAGGCAGAGGGGGAGAGAGACATCAATGTATGGTTGCCTTTCACCTGCCTCCAGCTACGGAACTGGCTGGAGACCTGGCTTGCAACTTGGTTATGTGCCCTGGCTGGGGATCGACCTTTGGGTTTGCAGTCTAGCCCCCTATCCACTGTGCCACCAGCCAGGGTTAAGAAAAGTCAAATTTTAAAAGTGAAAATATCCAACTGTGAATAAGAAAGCCATATGTAATATATCATGTGCAAATTAATATGTATTCCTGGAAAAAATTTGAATAGTATTTTACAAGGCCTTCAAAACCAATAATGAAAAGTTCCTCAAATATATTAGAAGTATTCAACTTCCCAGAGAATCAAGTAAGACTACCTGATGAGCATAAGGATTAAAGAAGAAAAGGATAAAATAATTGTGTTGCTTGCCTCTATTCTCATGTGTGATTATCTATTCCTAATTGATTTTTTTAAAGGAGGTGGGCTTAAGGTAAATAAAATATGATTTTTTTTACAGTACAACAGATGGACTAGATGCTGGAAAAGCTCCAAGACCAATATCAAACACATGAGTTATGAAAGCATTCAAGGGTTAAAGTGTAGAACTTCTGGTCCAAATAGATAACCTACCACCATAAATGGTTACTGTACCAGAAAAATAATAAATCACAATTCTGATCCTGATCAGCAAGAGCAACTTGTAAGGTCTCTGGTAATAAAACTAAAAAATGGAAAGAAAACATTGATAAGAATCATCTATTTTAGGTTCTAAGATTACCTAATTTTTCTTAGAAGACAATATAATCATTAACCCTTACACATAAATGCTAAAAAGTTCAAGACTACAGTATGATTTTTTGTTTCTATGCTTCTTGTTTTTAGCCGGCAAGTAAAGTAAACCACAAGAAAAGCAAAATTTCTAACTCACTTTCATAAAATAAGTAACTATTTGCAAGGCTGGAATAGTTATAGAATTTTCAGAATTATTATAAGGGAAAAAATAGTTCAGTGAACAGCATTAGACTTTAATATACAGGGTCAGCAAAAGTAGACTTACAGTTGTGAGTATGCAAAAATAGTTTCTTCTCGTATTATTTATTATTTTCCATATGAACAACTGTAAACCTACTTTTGCCTCAGCCTATATTTGTTGCCCAGTCCACTGTAGCACAGACCCTAGAGTTTCACCAAAACCCAGGGGTTCATCTTCCTTGCACACAGCTAACTCTCATTTCTCAGGCTCCTTGAAAAACATGATGTGCGGTCACATGACTGAGTTTTAGTGGAATGTGAGTAGATGTGTCTTACAACCAGGCCTAGTCCATAAAAATCTACCATGAACATCTTTCTGTGCTGCTTCGCTCAGATGAGGATGGCCCTGAAGGTGACCTTAGAAGTCACATTTTAACATGGCAGAAGTTCCAACAGCTTACGTGGTTTTATGGAAAAAGGCTCCACTCACCTATATTCATCTACTACTACTCTTACATGAGCAAGAAATAAACTTCTATTGCATTTGCATCACTATATATTTTGAGGTCCATCTGTAACAGCAATTAGCCTACATTAAATATTTTAAATAATGCAGAATTTTACATTCTAAACAACTTTAGTAACTTCATAAATCTATATGAAAACTTTAGGCTCAACTATTATACTAAATATACTAAAGGAATAAGGAAATCTCAAAAACACTACATATCTAATTTATAAAAAAATTGTTACAGTTCTTATTTATAAATAGGCTTGTCAAAATACCTAGACCAAATACATAAACACCTGTGACTTACAAATTTGTTTCATGATAATATTCTATAATAAGCATTAATTATGTGATACCATATTGTCATCGAGTGTTTAGAGTCTGCCATCACTGTACTAAATCCTCTACACGCATTATCTCATTTATTTCTCATCTCAACTCTCTGAGGGAAATACCACTCTAATTCTCATATTGAAGGAGAACACCAAGTCATAGATTAAGTAACTTGTTCAGGTCATACAACCATAGAGTGAGAGATCTAAGATTTGAACTCCTACATTCAGACTCCTTAGCTTACCCCTCTTTACTATTATGTAAAAATGCTTCTATAAGCAGTACCCTATTGCATAAAAATTATAATAAAATTTCTAAAGTAATTTAATATGCAACCACAAAAGAGGTTATATATATATACTTAAAGAATACAGTGTCTAAGTGCTAAAAAATCTGTATGTAAGAGGCTACAAAATGCAGGTAAAAATTAAATCTGGTTCTGTGAGAAGAGATGGTCATATGTATTTTGTTTTGTAAATACTGTTGAAAAGACCAACACCAAATTATTTTCTCTACCATTCTCCTCCTTGCCAGTTTTAAATCACAACCCTCAGAGAATAAGGGCAAGGATTTGTGACTGGTAATTTAACCTCTAATTTCTAGTTCACTGTTATCCTAATTAAAAAAAAAAAAAAAAAAAAAAAAAAACAGTTTGAAAGATTTATTAAGGGCAGCATAATTCACAAGCCCTTTCATTTTTGGCCATTTTTTCCCCTAACCCCCTACCCTACAGTAATCAAATTGCCAAGCCTGTCCATCCTGCCTTTGAAATGTCAATTATATTTATTCCCCTTTCCTTTCTCATTGCTGTTTTTCTAGATCAGACCCTTACTGCCTATCACCTACACCAGTGCTTTTCTAATTTATTAAAACTGTCTATGATAAATGTTTTAATTTTGATCCAATATAAACATACACATACAATTATACTTGAGAGCAAATCTTTATGAAATAATACTTTCTCTTCCTAAATTTACCCTGATATTATTTGTCTATTTGTTATCCAACATTCTTTATGGACTCCTCTAAAAATCTAAAGAAGGAAGTATAAATTCCAAGTCTTGACCAAACCTGGGCCTATCACAAAGATACCCCACAATATTACTTCAACTATAGACAAATTGAATAAACCTGAATGCAACTTGTGGTTTCCTGATTTTTTTCAGACTAAATTCTGTCCCCTCCCTCATCCTCTGTAATGCCTATGAAAATTCTACTCATTCATCTAGTATAGATTTAAGGAGCAGCTATATATTCCAGGCACAGAGGGAGTAAATGTCCCCTGCATTCAAAGAGCTGAGTATGGCACTATAAAAGTGAAAGTACTAACAAATGTGAAATGGTTACAAAAGGGAAATAGAATGGTACAGGATCACACACTAGAAAGACCTTACCTAAGTAACAGGGTCAGGGTAAGTCTCCCGGAGAAAAAGATGTTTAAGTACCATAGGACAAAAATGGGCTGCCAGGTAAAAAGTGAGGGTACAGACTTTTGAGGTGGAGAAACAGCATGCTGAGCGTGGTAAGAAGAGAAACTATTTGGAAATCGCAAAGAGGCGGGGACAATGTGTTTGGCTACGGTAGAAAGAATGCGAGGCAGAGTAGCTTGTGACCTGGGCATTAAGGGAACAGCCGATCATGGATGGCAATATATCCCAGGTTAAATGTCAGTATAATAAGAATTTGTCATATGCCTACTATATGCCAGGTAACTGAGCATTTAAAGATATTTAAGGCATGTTTTCTTGCCCTCCAGGAACTCACATTCTTCCATAGAAAATGACAGGCAACCCTGTAGTGAGATAAGAGTCAGACTAGATATATGTTCAGGTAGTTCAGAGAAAGAATCATTAACCTCTTCTGGCAGTTTGGAAAAAACTTCCTAGAAGAAGTATGCCTGAGCAGGGATTTGAAAAATGAGTATGAGTTCCCAAGCTGACAATGGCTTATCAGGCTAGGGACCAGCATGTACAAAATTATAGGGCCATGGAAAAAATCATGACTTTCCGTAAAAGAGCTCCTTGACAGCCCAGAGAAGAAAGTATTCTCATGTATCTCAGAACCTAGGGCCTCTGAACCATAACAGTTAGTCTACAGGATGATAAAGTACTTGAAGGAAAGTACTTTATACTTCAGTATAAAGAAGTACTTCATACTTCTCATTTTAAAAAAATCACCAATGGAGTTTGTCTCAGTACTTTGCTTAGAGAAGGCACTATCAGTAAATATGTATTTATAGAATAAATAATTATCTATTGAATTAACATGAACTAAGTGATCCCTTTTATACAGATGGAATAAGAGAAGAAATATACTTTGATACACTTTTCAGTAGCTAGGAAGGAGATAACCAAAGAAGGAAGGCTGGATAGTGAAATCTCTCTAACTCGAAAAGTTCAAATGACAGAGAAAGACTTCAAATTGAGGTGTCTGGGCCTCCCTTGTAAGAGAAGGCAACAAAAATGGGTGAGAATGACACATGTAATGTACTCACAACTAAAATTTTGTAAGACTGAACATTTTTATTATTTTTTTAAAAAATAGCCTATCTACAAATACTGAAATAACTAAGGATTTGGCAGAGTTGATATCATTCATGCAGAAAAAAGAGAATTTAATAGTTCACCTCTTCCTCTTCTTCCTGTATCTGAGCCTTGAGTTTAAGAAACTATTTAAATTAACTTCAACATACTCATACAGACATTACTAAACTCTGTCCATACCAACGAGTTCTGATGATGCCCTTGTTTCCATGGTAACTAATGTACTTCAAAAGGAGAATAAATAGCAAAATTAAAACCAGGAAAAAATGGAACAAAGTGGTATAAACAAAGCATAACATTTCTCCTTGGCATTTGTGGAACACTTTCTAATTTCAAATGCTTTACCATTACTTAGACTCCAAGGCTCCTAAGTGCTAGAAGAATCTGAGGCCAGCAAGTCCACATCCCATTCATAGCTGGGATTCCTTATACAACATGGCTGCACCACGGTTGTCCACCTGCTTACAGAGCTCACTGCCAGAAAGTTCAAGTCTCCACTGCAGATTAAAAAGCACTGATTTTGTTCTGCAGGTTTAAGAGATGATTAAGACATTTTACATTCTTTTAAAATTTTTGTTTATAGGGCAAAATAATTAAATCACAGGGATAAAAAGAGCCATATAATAAAGATACAAGACAATGTTAAAAAAGCCAATTTGGAGGGATTACACAACTCTAATGACTTTCATTTCCACTCTGCTTCACCCCACATGTCCATGACCAATCACATGAACCTTTTCAGGATCCAGAACTGACACTTACATCTCCAACATTAACTTTAATCACAAACAAGTTTACAGTTTCTAACTAATCCTGCAGGAGTCCTATGAGCCTTATGCAGCCTATTAGCCATCCCTTGGAATAATTCCTCATGCTATTTCCTTGCTAATATCCTCAACTTTTAACTCTCAGAGGTACTCACTTAGCAATAGCCTAACCTGGACTTAGTGACCATCCATCTCTCTTCCTCACCATTATGTTCCATAAGGATTCTTTGCCCCATCTTCTGTCCTACAGTCTACGGAAGACTGTCAGAACAATTGTGAGATTATTTGCCTCTTTACTTACAGGACAGTAAGAGTTAAATGCTACAGATAAGTGAAAATAATGTAAGAACTGAAAGTTACATTTGCTGAATTTGGCAACAATAGTCTGTTAGACTCCCAACTAGCAAAGTGCACGGAAGACCTGCCCCATAGCTGTAGTTGCCTCCTGTGGCTGCATCAGTTGAAATGGCCTCTTGTTATACATGATTATAATTTATCAAGGAAAAATCACAAAAAGCTCTTGCTTCTGCTCTTTTAAAAACTTTTCCCTCATGGTTTTCCTCATGCTTTTGGGTGTGATGGATATAAGCTTCCACCCTTACTTTAAAGAATGAGACATTCAGCATTCACGTATGCACTGATAGTATGGCTGTTCTCCTGACCGTGAGTGGCAGTAACAGACCAATGGCTTTGTTATTTCATTTCTGCCAGAGAGGATTATGGATTACTTGGTTTTATAGTTTTTGGCAGATAGCCATCTCTCTAACTCTCTGCTGATTTATATTTTAAAATCCCATGTAAGTAACACTATTTAGCTATCTGGGAGCATTACTTGTATCAGTTTATCTAGGAGGGCATAAGAGGAAGTCACATTGCTCATACTAAGTGCTTCATTGAGACAGTTTTCTGTCCTATGAGGGTATTTGGTTCCCATTGCTTTATAATTTTTCCAAGCTACACTTTACAACATAGCACAGCATCTTGGGGGTTTTATCATTCATTTCTTCACATATAAAAGCTGTCCCTGAAACACTTTGACCATAATTTTCACCCTGCTAGTGAGAACACCCTCAGATCACCTAGAAGGTAATCAGACAGGCAGCATCCTTATCAGGCGCCTCAATTTTCCTAAAAGCACGTGACCCAACCCAGAGCTCCATCAATGCCTATCATTGCAGGACAGTGCTGCACTCATTGGCAAACAAGGAGAGGCAACTGTCAAAGAGAATCATCTCAACTCCACTACTCTACTATTTTATACTTCTCAGAAGCTCTTCTGAGAGAAAAACATTTATGAAAGTTTCCCTAGGAGTCTATTCATTCTACTACATCCCTGTATTTTATGCCATATCATAGTCTCATTGAATAATTTAATAAAACAAAGACAAAATGAAATATAATTTGGGGGGTGGGAGGGGGAGAAGAGAGAATCATGAAACCCCTGAAGTTAATTCATGGGCTCAAGCCTAAAAAACTCTGCTCTATGAAGTCTAAAATCTCTCCCTGAATTAAGGTCACTAGAGAGCCATATAGATGAAAGCACCACATTGGCTTTGTATTGAAATGCTTATAAACTGTCCATTTGCACAAGCCTACTTGCTTTTGCTGAGGCACACTAGGAGGAAGAACCTCTATTTATGGTAAAGAAGGTGATGAGACTGTGTTTATATCTATAGGGTTTCTTTTTTCTAAGAATGTAGGGGAGACTTCTACCTCTCTAGTTTTAGCTCTGCTTCTCTTGAGTGTCAAACTCTGTTTTTAACCTTGTGGAAATAAACACGTTTTTTGTTTTTTAAAAAATATTTTCTTTATTCATTGGAGAGGGGGGGGGGTGAAAGCGAAAGAGACAGAGAGAGAGAAACAATGATTTGTTATTTCATTTATTTGTGCATCCATTTTTACTTCTTGTATGTGCCTGACCAGGAATTGAACCTGCAATCTTGGCATATCATGCCAGGGCCTTATAATAGTCTTATGTTTCTTTCCCTGTGGCTGCTAGAAAATTAATGGCATACTTCTAGCATGTATTTAAGTCCCTCAATGGCATGCAATTTGTTTACAGATTTCACTTCTGACTCCATTTTATTTGAATTGTCCTTTGTCTTATTTTCATTATATCAATATTTTAAATTTGTTTTTCTTTGCCATGCTGTAATAGAAAATCCTTTGACACCTTTTAGGGGACAGTGAGCTATAAGTTAGTTAAATTGTAAGAGACAGAAGGAAAGAAGACATCTTCTCCACCTTTGTTCCCAATGGTTACCTATTTAAGTGTATCTACCTAAATAATTTCCTAAAATGCCCTTGTTATTTATTTGGTGTGTGTATGTGTGTGTGTGTGTGTGTGGGGGGGGTGTTAATGAGAGCTGCAAGTATTTGAGAGGGGCAGTACTTATTCAGAAAATTCATATTGGAAAGATATTTTAACATATTCCTTTTAAAATATTTTTTCTTTATTAATTTGAGAGAGAGAGGAAGGGAGGCAGAGAAGAAGGAGGAGAGACAGGCACTGATTTGTTGTTCCACTTATCTATGCATTCATTGGTTGCTTCTTGTATGTGCCCTGATGGGAGATTGGACCCACAACCTTGATATATTGTAATGATGCTCTGACCACCTGAGCTACCCAAACAGGGCTAGAATTCTTTTTTTATTTTTTAAAGATTTTATTCATTACTTTCAAAGAGAAGGGCAGGGAGGTATAAAGAAAAAGAGAGAAACATCAATGTATGGTTGCCTTTCACCCGCCTCTAGAATTCTTCTTGATTAATATAATGTGTATATATATTTATACCTAATGTGTTTTTAAAGTAACTGTGAGATGAAGCAGAGTTTTCATATAGACTTCTGCACAGAACTAAATTAAAACTTAGATCGTATTTCTCAATGACTTGCTTCTTCAGTTAGAAATGTCTTATATTTTTGCAACAGTGAGGAATAAATGCTTACAGGCACTTGGACTTTTCGAAACATCTCAGCACCCTTGTGTGCATCCATCAATGCAATGTCCTGGGGCGTGGAGACAATCACAGCACCTAACCAAATGAAAACAAAAGGACATATCAAGCATATTCTCTGACCATAATGCTATGTAACTAGAAATCAATCACAAGAACACTGAAAAACACTCAAAGACATAGAAGCTGAAAAACATGTTATAAAACAAACAGTGAGTCAACAATGAGCTCAAGAAAAAATTTAAAAATACCTTGAAACAAGTGAAAATGAGAACACAACAACCCAAAACCTGTGGGATTCTGGGAAACCAAGGCTAAGAGGGAAATTCATATCATTACAGGCCTATCTCAAAAAAAAAACAAAAAAACACCCTCAAATCAACTACAAGCTTCACACTTAAAGGAACTTGAAGAACAACAACAAACCCCAGAGTGAGTAGAAGGAAGGAAATAATAAAGATCAGAGAAATGGAATAGAGTCTAAAAATAATTATACACAAGATCAGCAAGTCCATGAGCCGGTTTTTTGAAAAGATAAACAAATTGACAAACCTTTAATCTGATTCATCAAGAAATAGAGAGGTCCCAAATAAGTAAATCAGAATTGAAAGAGGAGATATAACAACTGACATAAAAGAAATACTAGAGATTATAAGAAAATGTTATGAACAACAATATGCCAACAAGCTGAACAACCTGGACAAAATGGATAAATTCCTAGAAATACACGATCTTCCAAAACTAAATCAGGAAGAAACAGAGAATCTGAATAGACAGATTATACTGAGTGCAATTAAAGCAGTAAAAAAATAAATTAATAAAAAACAAACTCCCGACAAACAGAAACCTTGGACCAGAGGGCTTCACAGGTGAATTTTACCAAAATTTCTAGAACTATCACCTCTTCTTCTCAAAGTATTTCATAAAATTCAACAGAAGGGAAGTTTCCCAAACTCGTTTTACAAGGCCAGCATTATCCTAATTCCAAAACTAGGTAACAACACTACAAATAAAGAAAATTATAGGCCAATATCTCTGATGAACATAGAGGTTAAAGTATTCAACAGAATACTAGCAAACTGAATACAGCCATGCATAAAAAGATCATACACCATGATCAAGTAGGGTTTATTCCAGGAATGCAAGGTTGGTACATTTGCAAACCAATTAATGTAATTCACCACATAAATAAAATTAAGGATAAAAACCACATGATGATATCAAAAGATGCAGAAAATGCATTGATAAAACCCAGCACCCATTTTATGATAAAAACTCTCAGCAAAGTGAGAGTAAAGGGAATATACCTAATATAATATAGGACATATATTATATGACATATCCACTATAAACATTCCCCTTATGATTGGGAACAAGACAGGGATATCTGCTTTCACCTCTTATTCAACATAGTCCTAGCAGTTAGTCCTAGCCACAGGAAATAAATGGTACCTAAACTAGAAAGGAAGAAGTTAACTGTCATTATTTGAAGATGACATGATGCTGCACATAGAAAATCCCAAATATTCCAACAAGAAACTACTAGAACTGGTAAATTAATTCAGCAGAGTAGTAGGATTCAAAATTAATACCTACAAATCAGTTGTATTTTAATGCCAATTAATCAAAGAGAAATTAAGAAAACAACTCCATTCACATTTGCTACAAAAGAAATAAAATACCTAGGAATAAATCTAACCAAAGATGTAAAAGACCTGTACTCAAAAAATTATAAGACACTGAAGAAAGAATCTGAGGATGATATAAATAAATGGAATGATATACCATATTCACGGATAAAAAGAATTAACATCATTAAAATGTCCATGCTACCCAAAGCAATCTATAGGTGCAACACAATTCCTAAAAAGATTCCAATGACATATTTCACAGAACTACAACAAATATTTCAAAAACTTACATGGAACCACAAAATGCACTGCATAGCAACAGTGATCCAGAGAAGGAAGAACAGAATTGGAAGCATCGTACTACCTAATATCACGCTATACTATAAGGCCATAGTAGTCAAAAGAGTCTTGTACTGGCATGAAAACAGACATATAGATCAATAGAACAGAATAGGGAACTCAGAAATAAACCCTCACTTTTCTAGTCAATATTTGACAGTGGTAGCAAGCATATGCAATGGGCTAAAGATAGTTTCAATGAAACTAAACCACCTTCTTAACACCACACACATGAAAAAACTCAAAATGGATCAAAGGCTTAAATGTTAGACCTGAAACCATAAAAATCCTAGAAAAAAACATAGGCAGCAAGTCTCAAAAATTATTTATAGTGCTATCTTATCTGATATAGCTCCCCAGGTGATGGAAACAAAAGAAAAAAAATAAACAAATGGGACTACATCAAACTAAAGTTTTTTTCACAACAAAGGAAATCATCAACAAAATAAAAAGATAACTCACAGAATGGGACAGCATATTCACCACTACATCTGATAGGGGGTTAATATCCAAAATTTGTAAAGTACTTACAAAACTTAACACCAAATAAATGAACAATCCAATTAAAAAATGGGCAAAGGACCTGAATAGATCCTTCTCCAAAGAGGACAGATGGCCAATAAACACACAAAAAGATGCTCAATGCCATTAATCATCAGAGAAATGCAAATTAAAACCACAATACGGTATCATCTCACACCTGTCAAAATGGCCATCATCAATAAATCAACAAATAACAAGTGCTGGTGAGGTTGTGGAGAAAGGGAAGCCTATTTGCACCATTGGTGGAAATGAAGATTTGTGCAACCACTGTGGAAAGCAGTATAAAGATACCTGAAAAAATTAAAAATGGATCTGCCTTTCAACCCAGCTATTCCATTTCTGGGAATATAACCAAAGGAACCCAAAACACTAAAAGAACATAAGTATGCCTGTGTTCACTGCAGCATTACTTACAAACGCCAAGATATGGAAGTTGCCCAACTGTCCATCAGCAGATGAGTGGAAAAAACAACTATGGAACCTTTACCCAATGTAGCACTACTTGGCCATAAAAGAGGAAAATTCTACCCTTTGTGACAGTATAGGTAGACCTGGAGAACTTTACGGTAACTGAAATAATCCAGTCAGTGAAAGACAAATTCCATATGATTTCACTCATATGTGTATTCTAATGAACAGACTGAACTAAAAAGAAAAATGGGGACAGACTCAGAGAACAGGATCACAACTAGTGGGGTTGGGGAGAAAGGGGGTGGAATGATTGAGGAAAAAGGATTCATGGGCATGGACAACAGTGTGGTGATTCTACGCGGTGGGGGAGTATAAGGGGACTAAATGATAATGAAAAAAATACAATAAATAATAAATCAAAAAAGGGAAAAAAATTCAATCTGGGGAGAAAAGAGGGAAGGTGATAATGAATGGGGTGAGGAAGCAGGAGATAAGGAGACAAGAGAAAAAAGTGCCTTCAAAGATAAGATTCTGAAGCTCAGTATTAGGTTTGTTACTATAGAAATTTCATCAGTGTAAATCACATAGAGGAGAATAGTTTAGTAGGGGCAAAACTAAACGCTAAGCAAAATTTCATATGTAATATAGTGGTGGCCTGAACTAAGGTAGCACTGAAAGTAAGTAAATATGGAAGTTTTCTGGGGTTTCTGCTATTACTTTGCAGAAATCAAATGGTTCTATGATATAGTGTGTTGAGAGAAAGTGCAGTACAATTTTTCCTCTAAGTGGAACACCCAGAGGCTGGCCTATGACTTGTAGAGTCTGAATTTCTTAATTTTGTGGTTTCTTAAAGATAATAACCTAAAAAATAATTAACACAAACATATTCTAGATCATGTGTATAACCACTGCCTTCTAACTAAATACACACATGACATTTCAGAACCTCAAACTATCAGTCTCCAGGGGGAAGTACTTCGTAATAGTTAATGAAACAGGTAGGATTAACAATAAATAACAGAGTGCACCAAGTGAAAGTCAAATGATACTAAACCACTGTCTAAAGGGATATTTTAAATAAGTCAGGATCGAGAAAAGTGGCAGTAGAACCAAGTTATCACAACACGCAGGGCAATACAGGCTTGCTAACCTCAAAAGAACAAGGCAATAGCCACAAATTCAACTTCATTTTTCACATTACATTAATATCATTAATTTGAATTTTATTGATTTTGTTTTACTTGTATTTAATTGGTAATTTTTAATGTTTTAAAAATTATATAAGATATGTATGCTTAATGAACTTATGTTGACACCTATATAAATAGTTTTAGAATAAAAACAAGTCAATATGGAGTATGGAGCAGATTATTTTCCTTTTGGAAGGAAGATCTATTCATTACTCAATTTAGAGAAACACTAGCCTTGAAATTCAAACAATCAGAATTCAAAATTTTAATTCCACAGTCAACTACTTGTGTGACTAGGGCAAGGAACGGAGATTCAATCTATCGACAAAATAGCATAGTAATACTTAGGGTGATGTAATTAAATGAACTAACGCACATGAGATATTTGACATGATGCCTAGACAAAGGATAAACATTCTGTAAATGACAGCCACGGTTAATATCATCATTATCATCTTTATTATTAACAATAAAATTGTTAAGGTCATTTTCATATTTGTAATCAGGCAGTTCATCCTACTTTTCAAACTACCCCAAGGATCACTACATCCTTCTATTTTGATTTGCTCAAAAAACAAAGCCCAAGAAACAAAAAACTAGTCAAAGTTCTCATTCCACTCTTTTAAACATGTATGGACATCACTCCTTGCAAAAAGCATACTCAATTCTACTCTATACTTTCAATGTATTTCCACAATTCACCACCTTCTAGATTCTTTTACCAATCTATTTCAATGTTTTTTCATATCCAAGCATTTAGAAGGGATCTAATTCCAATTCTACCCCTATTTGGCCCTGTGACTAACCTTGGACAAGTAACCCAGAACCACTCTAAGTCTGTTTCCTTGCTGTAAATTAATGCAAGGACTACATAGTGTCCAAGGTTTCTGCTAGCTCTCTGATGGTATGATTAAGCATTCCTCCTTAACTGTAGTTTTTGAAGCCATCCCTGTTGAACCTAATGCCTCAATAAACTTAAGTTAATGTGAATTGCAACCTCTTCCAAGAATTATGGCTTCTCAATCTCAGAGCCATTCTTTTTACACGTAAATAGAACCCCCTTTACTATTGCCTCCAAATTCCCTCATTAACTATATATTAATATGTAGGAAGGAGTTTTCTATTGTATTAGCCCTAAAAAGTACCTGTAGCTTTTATATGATATAAATATTTTATTGTTTAAATATCCTTTGTCTGTTATTTGTATTACTATTATACAATAGTTTCATGACCACTTAGGATTTTTCTTATTTTTTTAATCAAACAAAACTAATGACACAATGATTTGCACAAAACAGGCATTTCACAAAGGATTGGTTATTTGAACAATGTTTCTATATTTTCTTTCTTTCTTTTTGTTTAAAGATTTTATTTTATTATTTTTTAGAGAGAGGGAAAGAGACTTCAGTGTATGGTTGCCTTTCACCTGCCTCCAGCTATGGACCTGGCTGGAGACCTGGTTATGAGCCCTGGATGGGAATCAAGCCAGCGACGTTTGGGTTTGAAGGCCGGTGCCCTATCCACTGTACCACCAGCCAGGGCTGTTTCTATATTTTCAAATCATGTGTCCTAGGCTACCACTTACTGCACAAACTCGTAGTAACTTGAACTGTCAAGAGTTTTGGATTCTGGTTTTGTCACCTACACTAATGTACTATATAATCTTGAATAGCTCACTAAATTGCCATACATTTCAGTTAACTCTTCTAAATAACAAACCTATTCCCACTGGTCCTATTTAAAGAGCTATTCCCTTAAAAATATGTAAAAGTGTTATAAAAATATTCTGTGACATTATTTTGATAGCTGTAAGATCCTAGAGAGGAATTAGAGGAACTTGGGTTTCTCTGTAGTACTTAACTCTAACAGTATCACAAATAGGCACCCATGCTGTCTAACTTTTTGTTGAATAATCTAAGTAGCACCATTCATACATCAATTAATAGCAACTTTGTGACAAGGACAATGATCATTTTCTGTGTCCCATCAAATGCTCACAAAACATGTAAACATTCCATTGGAACTACCAGCCTAATTTATAAAGAATTTTAGTGTAAGATTTATCTTTTTTTTGGCTGGGATTTACATTAACTAAGTCCTTGATCACAATACAATTAGACTTTAGGTCATTGTTCTGAGAAAATTTTTCTATACTTTTTCTTAAAGAACAAGAATATAATTGGCTTACACTACCTCCTTTGTGGTACCAAATTTTAATACATCATACAAGTAACCATTTCAGACTGTTCCTACAATGAATGACCTTTAGAATTTATGATAAGGAAATAAAGCAAACAAACCCTCCCCAAATCTTCAGTAAAAGTAAATTTAATGATTAATCAATCTGTGTATCACATCCCAGATTTTCAAATGTTAAAAAAATTGTCGCATGGGCTGGTGGCTCAGTGATGGGTGCCAGCCTGGGAACCCAAAGGTCGTTGGTTCTATTCCCCAGTCCAGGCATATAACCAAGTTGCAAGCCAGGTCTCCAGCTGGAGGCAGGAGAAAGGCAATCATACATTGATGCTTCTCTCCCTTTCTTCTTCCCTCCCTGCCCTTCTCTCTGAAAATAATAAATAAAGTCTTTTAAAAAATTTGTCAATTTTTTTCTTGTTACTGTATCTCTTAACTTAAAATATGGCCTCCAAACATATTTTATTTTATCTTTATGGTTCTTGGTTTTCTACTTTACAAGTGTCAATTTTTCTCAAGGCTCATAGAGCATGAACCAATATGAACTAGTTTAGATTTTTCCTCTTTATACCATCACTAATGATGTCACTTGTTTTGTAATGGAAGGTTTCTTAGAAAAGTTATGCTCCCCCTACTGATCAAAAAGAATGTCAGTAGCAACAAAGAGAATGTTTAGTTTGCAAATAAACGGGATCATTTTCTGGGGGAAAGCAATGTATCATAAAACACCTATTTCAAGGTGAACTTCCTTTTTTAAAAATATATTTTATTGATTATGCCATTACAGTTGTCCCAATTTTTCCCCTTTTGCCCCCCTCCTCCGGGTACTCCCAAACCCTCTCTAGCAATCTCCCCCTAGTTCATGTCCACGGGTCTTGTATACGAGTTCTTTGGCTTCTCCATTTCCTTTACTATTCTTAACACCTTCCCACCCCTGTCTATTTTGTAGCTACCAATTAAGCTTAATCTCTGCACCTTTCCCCCATGTTCCCCTTTCCTCATCCCAACTGATAATCCTCTAAATGACCCCCATACCTTGATTCTCTTCCTGTTCTGGTTGTTTGCTTAATTTATTTTTCATAGATTCAGTTGTTGATAGCTATGAATTTGTTGACATTTTAATGTTCATAGTTTTGATCTTTTCCTTAAATAATTCTCTTTAACATTTCATGTAATAATGGGTTGGTGATGATGAAATCCTTTAGCTTTACCTTGTCTGGGAAGCACTTTATCTGCTCTTCCATTATAAATAATAGATTTGCTAGATATAGTAATACAGGTTGTAGGTCATTGCTTTTCATCACTTTGAATACTGCTTGCCAGTTCCTTCTTGCCTGCAAAGTTTCTTTTGAGAAGTCAGCTGATGATCTTATGGGGACCCCTTTATTGGTAACTCTGTGCTTTTAAGATTCTCTCTTTATCTTTAATCTTTGGCATTTTAATTATGATGTATCTTAGTGTGGTCCTCTCTGGGTCCATCTTGTTGGAACTCTGAGCTTCCTGGACTTGTATGCCTAGTTCCTTCACCAAATTAGTTAGGTTTTCTTTCATTATTTCTTCAAATAACTTTTCAATTTCTTGCTTTCTCTTCTCCTTCTGGCATCCCTATGATTCGGTTGTTGGTACGTTCGGAAATTCCCAGAGGCACCTTATACTATTCTTGTTTTTTTTAAATTCTTTTTTCACTTGCTGTTCTAACTGAATGCTTATTTCTTCCTTATGTTCCTAATCATTGATTTGACTTCTGGCTTCATCTCCTCCCCCTGCCTCTTGGTTCCCTGTAGATTTTTCTTTATTTCACTTAGTGTAACCTTAATTTCTTCCAGGGTGTTTTTTTTTTTGTTTTGTTTTGCTTTTTAATTTTGTTGCCATACTCAAGGAGTTCTTTGGGCGTCCTGATCACCAATGTTTTGAACTCTGCATCTGATAGGTTGGTTTTCTTTTCATTTAGTTCTTTTTGGGGGGTTTTGTTCTGTTCTTTCATTTGGGCCCTATTTCTTTGTCTCCTCAATTTGGCAGCCTTCCTGGTGTTTGTTTCTGTATATTAGGTAGAGCTGCTTTTACTCTACTCTCTGTCTTAGTAGCATGGCCTATTCTAAAAAAGGCACCTGTAAATTGTGTGGAGTGGAGGGTTAGGTAATCACTAGGTTAGGGCCACCTAACTTTGTGGCTCTGTGCAGGGAAGAGGACTCAGAGAGAGGGCAATGCCACTGCCTGGCTTCTGGGAATTTTCCAGGAACTCACCTTTTGCCACTGACACCCTTCCAGCTTTTGTCTTGGTGCTGAATCCCAGAAAGGGTAGGTCTACACATGTTTTATGTCAGTGTGGGCCCTTTAAGTAGAGTTTCCTGAAAGTCCAGCAGCTTCTTCCACTGCCCAACTCCTACTCGTTTCTATAGCCAGAAGTTCTGGGGATTTATCTTCCTGACATTAGAACCCTGGGCCATGCAGTCTGGCTTGGGGCAGGGATTGCACCCTCCCAAGGCATTCCTCCTGATTTTTATCAACCATTCTGCTGCCACCTCTCCATGCCACTCCACGTCTCCACACCTCTCCAACCATCTGGATGAATGTGGCTTTGGTAAGTCTTTGGTTGTCACACTTGCATACAGCTCAATTTTCTGATGGTTCTGGGTGTTGTTTTGAGGACTAGTTGTAATTCTTTCTTTGCATGAGGTGGTGAAACGTATTTACCTACACCTCCATCTAAACCATAAGTCCCAATTAAGGTGAGTTTTCTATCAATTTTCTACGTCCAAACAATCAAATAGTATTGTTTAAATGTCATTTCCAATGTTTTAATCAGCTGAAATTTACTATAAAAGGTTAATTTACTATAAAATGATTCTGGCAAATAAGTAAACATAATAAAATGTAATTATCTAGAGTATGGTTTTAATTGCTAGTTCTCTTGACTCTTAAGAGTGAAATCTATTTATAACTGCATATCTGGATGTGGGTAGTATTTCAAATTAAACATTTAAAATAGATTATTCCAGATGTTAGGATGATCATAATTACATCAGTGTGAAACTATTTGACTATGCCATTCTAAGTCTTTAGGGCACAAACTGTATCTAATTCCCCTGCTTGATTGAGAGCTTCAGTGTTGGAATCTAATAAATATGTACAACAAAAACTGCTTGTACTTATGTGTGGATGAGTAATTTTATGTCTTAAACTCTTGAGTACCTCAAAGTAAAGTCAACTAAGATTTAAAAGAATAAATTAACTGCTATATAGCTGATGTTCACAGTGATCTAATATTTAGTGCTCATGATTCTCCTTGATTTAAAGGTAGTTACAACCAAAGGAAATAATCATTCAACTTGTGTTAGCTTAATATAAATAATAACAAACATACAACTATTTATAAAGTAAATTGGCTTTGTAAATTTTTTAGCTCTCCCCTGTCTTTTCTTCTACCCCCAAACTTCCTGAATTAAAAAACATTATTTCCTCTATGATCAAGAAATGTCCACTAATATTAGTATCAGGCTAAGTAAAACATGATTAAAAAGGTAAATTCACTTCTAAAGTACCATAGACTATTTCAACAGGAAATAACATAATTATTTCATGAGTCACTGTTTTGGACTCTATGTTCCATTCCAACAGAGTAGAAAATTGACTGTAGTCACAAAGGAGATATATTTTATTAAGAGATGAATCATTATTTTGCTCGCTTTAGAAATAAATTTTGTTACAGGAAATTATGTCCATTGCTGCCAAAAGGAATTAATAAAACACAATAAGTAGTGGAAATCACAGTATTTCAAAGTCATTGGTGACAGAGAACATGTGCACTTTGGAACCTGAAGAACCCAAGTTCATCAAAGAAATCTGTATGCATACCTGTTATTTAGGGACAAAGATTGGCTCTTCAATAAATGAGTCAACAGGTAATGAGCTTCCAGTCACCTCATCTTAATGATGTTAACAATGAATTCAACAGAGTTATTCAGACTGCTTTTCACTAAGGAATCACCAGGGAAAAAAGAGAATTTCAGAGATTTTTAAAAGTTTGAGCGAGCTAAAACCAAACAGCTCTGTCATACTCACACTAGCTCTCTTCTCTTTTTCTCTCTTCTCCCTCACATACTCTCATTCTCTCCCATACTTCTAGTGTTTCCAGTAAAGTTAAGGAAATTCTGTCTTCTTTCCAGTGTTAAATCCATCTTTTTACTAATAAGTAAACACCATGGAGGTGGGGGGGGGGGTCTACTTATTGTACATATATGTCTTGACAGCTCAGAAAGCACTTCTGCTTTGATTTAATATTTTGCATTTCAAATTCTTTTAGATGCACATATAGTTCAGCCTGTCCATGTTCACAGTGAGCCAGCACTCAAGGCTGTTTAATAACAGAACACATTCCTTTTTTATACATATTCTTTCTCTAGTACAAACTCCAGAGAGGAAAACTCCTTCTCCTTGATTACTTAACTACCTAACTTTATTTAACCAGGTATATTTCATGAAGTAGAGACTGAGACTTTATATGGAAAAGCTTTGCTGCATTTCCAAATACTATCACACTTAAGATGTGAAGACATTCTCAGAGCTACATTTCAGGTTCTGATCAAATATCTAATATCTATTACCAAGCACAAACATTTAAAAAGGACAGATTGTGAAACTTGTATTTTTTCTACATGGAAATGTTTAATAGATTTAAAAGTTGTTTTTAATAGGAATCTGACTGCCATTATACTATTCACCAAACTTTAAGACATTAAGGAATTTTAGCTGTCGGTCATATCATGAAGTGTATGCCCAGAAATTCTTAAGAGACAAAACTAAAAGAACTATCTCAGATCCTCCCATCCAAACACAGACTAGATAATAAAGGAATTCAAACACCAGATAAGCTGGTCTAGACAAAGTGACTGCGAAAACTGACTGTGTAAGAATCATTTGGGGATGTTTTTTAAATCCTGGATCTTTAATTCTCAGACTATTTCTTTGAACAGTTAACTAATACAGCATAAACTTTACCTGTAACATTGGATAGACCAAAAAGTCCATTACGTATTTTATCATAAGCTAAAAGACACATTTTTCATTTTCACCAATAACTTTATTGATTTAGATTATTTTGAGCATTTGACTATCTTTTGCTGTTGGCTTCTAGTGGGTAGAGGCAGGGGTGCTGTTAAACATTTCCAATGCATTAGACAGCCCCACAGCAAACAACTACTTGGCAAAAATGTCAATAGTACCAAGAAACTTTGCAAACCACTTTTGACATGTTTGATCAGTCACAATATCTTCTCTGTACACTGCACAGATCTATTTTTGCATTTCAGTTGCATTTTTACCTTTCTTGAAATAATAAAACATAATATTCCAAAAATGTTGGGTATTTTCTTGCTTCATCAATATTAAAATGGCTGCACAAAAATTCACCAATTTTGATAGTTTTTTTTAATGCATGCTATTATGACAGTTGTCACAATACAATCTAACAAAATTATTTCAAATGAAGTTAAAGACAACTAATCACTTTTAGAGCCATGATATGGAAAAAACATAATGGACTTTTTGGCTAACTCAATATATGTTTGACCCAAAGATAAGAGCCCTGGAAAGTTTATTTCTTCTTAAATTGCACTTGGAAACACTGTTGTTCATTAATCAGTGATATTATACTTAATTTTATTATTTATTTATTTTTAAAGATTAAAGAACACAGGCCAGTGTTCAATCCACTGAACCACACTGGCCAGGGCAATTTTATAATTTTAAATTCTAATCTAACAAAGACTTAAGTTTCAGACTAAGTAACAGAAGTGCCCTAAAAGATAAAATCCTGGAATTTAGTTTCTAGTCTTGAACACTTAGCTACAATTTATAGGACAATAAAACCAATTCATTTCGTAAATAATTTTTATAATTTTATAAATAAAGCAATAACTCTCTTTTACATCATGCTATTCTTGCAAAATATTCATTACTTTTAACTCTACTCAATATTTGTGTGGAAATACAGTGCATCTGTAAGAAGTCTAAAATTATCTCCTTTAAAGTTTCACTCTGCAAATTGAAAGCATAAGTGAAGATTTTTAAAGATTTTATTTATTAGGAACCATGGACATGGACAACAGGTGGGATTGACTTTGGGGGGAAAGGGGGGGTGGGGAGGGGGACAGAGGGGAGAAAAAAAGGGATGGATGTAATACAACAACAATAAAATTAAAAGTTAAAAAAAAAAAAAAAGATTTTATTTATTATTTCCAGAGAGAGTGGGAAGGGACAGAGGCAGAGAGGGAGAGAGACATTAATGTATGGTTGTCTTTCACCTGCCCCCAGCTACAGACCTGGCTGGAAACCTGGCTTGCAATCTGGTCATGTTGCCCTGGCTGGGAATCAAACCAGCGACCTTTGGGTTCGCAGGCCGGCACCTTATCCACTGAGCCACCACCAGCCAGGGCTATAAGTGAAGATTTAATATCTTTGAATACTAGGAAAAGTGATGACCCAGGTCTTCTACTTTTAAGGTACAAGCATGTCTCTAGCTTTACAATTTGAGGTCATTATAAATTGTAAAATTATAAAAGACACATAGCGCTAAAATCCAAAGTAGCCAAGTATTCTCTTTAAGAGTTTTTGTTTTTCCAAAAGATTTGTATTGGAAAGCTTTTTAAAAAATTACACTTTTAAATTGGAAAACAATTAAGAAAGAACAGTTCTTAAATATATAATATATATATATATTATTTACCTAAGTGAAACTACTGTGTTTCTCTGGTTTTGAAGGAGTAAACACTTGATAATCAAGGAAACTATTTCATATGATGTCTTGTGGTCATTCATTTTTCTAACAATGTCAATTATCTCTCTGATCGTCCAAACTCCACTCAGGTTTCATATTATAAAAATAATCAAAATTGGCAGTCAAAGAGTATTACCATAAAAGAGATCACTGATTAGGCCAAGCAAACTGATGACAGAAGGGAAAATACCAATGTGAACTTCTATAGCTTTTTCTCAAGAATCTCTGATGAGTGAATAGGAGTTCAGTTACTGTAGCAATAGGCCTAATACCCTTAACAAGCAACGAGTACCTTTACTTTAAACAATGCCTGAATATTAAGGTAGCTTAATTTAAAATTCCTACTCATCTCATTTAAATGAATGAGGGCAGAAAGGCTTCTGGCTTTCTTTAAATTGATAGGGTCCAGATAGGAAGGGTTCTTAACAGGAAGGGCACCATCTCATTTTCATAATGTGAGACCAGTCTGCTAGTGCAGCTTCTCCTGAGTCCATGGATATTTAACATATTATCTAGCTGACAACTCTGATATATACAGTAGCTTCTGCCTTTGTAGAAGAAAGAAATCAAAATAGGACCCACACAAGGAAGATCTGGCTGTTTTCTGTGCTATTTCTACCTTGTCCCTGGAAGAGAGTGAGGACAAAGAAGCAACTATAGCAGCTCCCCTCTCAAGTGCTCAGTCCTTGTCCTTCTGTTATAATAGTACTGTTCAAAAATGTCATTCCTGCATTAACCTTTACTTAATAAAGTGAAGAGAATCTTTTTTCATAAATCTATCCTATCAAAATAAACTCTTTATCCACTATTCCCCACTATATAAAATATATTATTGCTTATTTACAGTATAAATATTCTATTCACAAATTTGATGACAGTACAATTTTGCCTGTGATTGTATGGATTTTCGTTAATTCGACTGTACTACTACTATCTCTATTAGCTTGCAAACAGATGGCGGAAATATTTGCTTTGTGTTTCATCTCTTCCAAGCCCCTATAATTCACAATTATAATGATGGCCATGAAAAAGAGAAGCTCTTTGGTTATTTCCCAGCTAATAACTGCATTGCACTTTCTTTCCTTCCCAAGCTCTTCTTCTTTCTCCACCTTTCTCCATCCTCATCAGTGTCTGAGTAGCTGAACTCTGTGGGCTGTATCACCTGAGTTTCCTTACTCTCTGGCTTCCAAGAGGGACCTGCCACTAGGAGGTATCTGCAGAATATGAGATTGTGAGAGGAGAAAAAGGTAGGCGTATCATTACCTGCCTCACACACTGCTTCTCCATGCCTTGCAGGAGTTCCAGCCTTACCTCTGTTTCTTTGTGGTCACAGACCTCAACAGGTAACACTTCCTTCATGGCTCCAGCCGCTGCCAGGCTGCACTGCCACAGTTCTCTCCCCTGCCCTCTTAGGCAGAAAGACAGTAACAACTTCCTACTATCATTAGTCTCCAGGCACTTCACCATCTCTTGTTGACTCCATCAGTGCTGCCCACACCTCTGTAACTTGTCCCTTCATTAAACTCTGTTCTGTTCATTCCTTTTAAGGTTTGTCATCCGTACCTACCAGGAGCCAGACTAATATAGTATCTTAATATAAATAACTTACTAAAATTCTCCAGTCTCTCAAAAAAGAAAATATGCTCCATGTATTTCATGCTAAGCATAAACTCTTCACTGAATTCTAATAGTTAAAATCAAATTAAGATAGTCTTCAGATAATTACACAGAGGACCTCAGTTGAAGCAAAGGAAGAAAAAATATTTTCGGTAACATCTACTAGAATTCAAATACTGGTACAGGGCATATATTTTCAAAAATTCCAAGGGACTTACAATGTTCTTCAAATAAATATCAATCCCCTTCTATTATGGAAGAGCAGTAATCCCCAAGAGCTCATCACTATGCTTCTTTTTTTAAAAACCCGGACATCAACCCTAAACCACCTAACTTAGTATATGGCAGCAACTAATTTACAAGCTAAACAAACAAAAAACAAGCAAAAAACCCCAGCAAACTGTATCAAACACACAAAAAAAGTAGTAAAAAAACCAATGAAACAAAACTAGCACTGATACCTCTGCCTTTTCCCTTGACAAATTTAACAAGACAAGACCAAGTCCAAAGACTATTAATTGGTTATTTCCCATCCTTTCTCCTTTCTCCTTTCCTTTTAGCAATTATTACAACTCCCAGGTATTTGGAATAAGTAATGATTCAGCAGTCCATGTAAGCTCAAATTCAAATCATTAGCCACTAATATTGCTGTCAACACATTTATCACTGTTGTTGATACAGAACACTTTTAACACAAATAAGAGGATGACTTTTTTTCCTTTGAAGTTTCTTCTTATAATGAGCCCATCATCCATGCCATGGAACAAAAGGAACACATACAGAAGTTGCTAATTAGCTTTCAGAAAGAGGATCTTTTTGCTTTTACAGTTCGTCTTCACAAATTTTCCAAAAGGATGTCTCTTTCCAAGTATAAAACACTTAATTTGATTCTCATGGCTTGGAGAAATACAAGGTTGGTACAAAGGCTCTTTCTAATTCAAAACTTCTCACCACAGTACTCCCCCCTCCACAAAAACTCTTAAAATGCTCAAGTATTTTCTAGAAAATACCATATATTTACATGGAGCTTTTAAATTCATTCTCACTTGAACCTTATAAATCTCTGGGATAGCTAGGTGTTCCACAGGTAAGAACAAAAAGTCAGAGAGGTAGGTAGTGTCTGGCTAAACATCCTTGCAAGTAAAAAGAAGAATTTCTTATTGCCTTACAATGGATTAATGGTACTGATTCTCACTAGTAATAATACAGAGCCTGCATGAAACCAAATAGCAAGTGCTTGCATGCATAAATATGTCAAAAACAAAAATAAAGTTAATGTTAAAAGATATCAACTGACCACAAAAATCTATATAGCCCAAGAAAAATAACATAAACTGAAAAGTATTTTTCTCTCAAAGAGAGTGATATAAAATAAATGTTTTTTTAAATATATGCTTTATTTAATTTATTCATAGAAAAACTCCTGAGTAAAAGCAGTCAGGGTCAGGGAGATCACAGGAATGAGTTAGCAGGATGGTAAGAAAGATAAGGAGGGACAAATCTGTTCACATAACAGTGAAAACTAGTCAACTGTCCTTGTCATTTATTCAATCAATATTAACTGCATAACCCATTCTCTAAAGTACTCTAAGAAATACTATGATGAATAAGATAAAAATTCTTGCATTCAAGCAGCTTACAGCCTAGTTGGGAAGATAATACATACAGAGATAAGACATTCATTAATTCAATATTTCCTGTGCAGTTACAGGAAGGTACTGAGTTTGGCACACTGAGAAATACAAAAATAAATGAAACAGAGACTTGGCACTCCAGGGAATGACAATCTGGTATGGAAGATAACATAGTTATGCAGGTTTTGAATGGAGAACATGAAAAAGTCCAAATAAAATTCTATGTGAATTCCAAAAAAGGGAGACATAACTCCTAACTGGGGGTTTGGAGATGACCAGAGTAGATATTTGAAATAAAAGGTATGCCGGACTTGGGTACCCACTGACTGGGGAGGAAAGGCATTCTAAGTGACGGTCAAATGTACATAGAGACAAAGACTTTGGAAAGTAAAGGGAAGAAGAGGGGACAGTGAGTACATAAGGTTTCTGGGGAAGGATTTCAGGTAATGTCAAGGTTAGTGGGAGGGATGGGGAAGTCAATCAAGGGAATTCAAATGGGAATCTAAAAACTCATGTGGTTTATGATATATGGGACATAAGAAAAGGTAGAACATAGAATATCAAGAAGAATTCTAAAGTCAATGATAAGAGGAAAGGAAAATCAGGTTCATAATTCAAGAGTGGGTAATTCACTTAGGCCTAGAAAAGCAGACATGATTCTGACAGATTGTTCTAAGATTATATAAATTGATGAAAGCCATGATTCAAATGAGGCCAGCAACTCTTTGGTTGGTATCCTTCCCTCTAAATCTTGGGCTGAATCAGTTTTGGTATTTTCTTAAGATACATTAGTTGTGAAATGACATAGGCCTGAATAAAACCAACCCTCAGGTACTAAGCCTTTAACAAACACATACAAACACAATCACATGTACCCCATGCCAACCCCCCTCACATCCTTTTTGGCAGGATACTTTTATTTTTAATGCTTTCTTCTAGTTATAAAATTGATACATGGTTCACTGTAGACAATCAAGTCTTTTCATTGATATTAATTTTAATATTGACATAAAACTCACAGCTTTTTAAAAATAACAGCTACAATCTATACTGAGAGCCAGAGTACCTGGAAACTAGCCAAATGCCCAAGACTAGTATGACCAGTCCAAAGATAATATTGGTCTTTTCAATAATGATTTGGGGCTTTACTCCTAAAGTCAAATGAGATTGCTTTAAGATCTTCCCTCAAATGAGTTAAAGAGGCCCAAAAGAATCTCTTAAACAGTAAAATAAATAAATAAATAAATAAAGAAGAAGAAGAAGAAGAAAGAAGGGAAGGGAACCCTGAATATAGATGTTTGTATACTCAACAAAGAGATGGCACAGGTTTAGGTATATTCAGAGGCAAATTTATTTTTATCAGAGATTACCTAGATTAGAATAATTTCAACCTCAATGGGTTTGAATGGACTAGAACTAAACTCAGAAAACAAATGAGTCAGTGCTTACAGCACTTTTGAGTCTTCTCGTTCTCACAAAAGCAATGACTCAATTAGAGTTGGGTTTTGCATGAGGGCAGTTTGATGCAGAGGTTAAGGGCATGAAGTGTAAGCTCAATCAGAATTGAAATGAATCTCAGCTATGACTGACTGCAACTGTGTGACCTTGAGAGTTATTTAATCTTTCAAAGATTTAATAAAATAGAAAACCACTTGTGATAATTAAAAAATTAAGATATGGCTCTGGTGAGTGTCACAGTGGATAGGTGCAGGCCTGCAAACCGGAAGGTTGCTCGTTCAATTCCCAGCCGGGGCACATAACCAGGTCTCCTGCCTGATCTGTGGCTAGAAGCAAGTGAAAGACAACCACACACTGATGGCTCTCTCCCTCTCTACCTCCCTCCCTTCCCCTATCTCTAAAAATAATAAATAAAATATTTAAAAAAATTAAGATATGGAGGATGATCACTAAATGGCAGTTTATTAATAATAAGCAATCATCATCAATTTATACAGAAATTTACTATCCTTAAAGAATTAGTATTTTCTATTTACTTTTTAAATTATAAAAATATACATGTTCTTTTTTTTTAATTTAGAAAATACTGAAACATTATTTTTACTTTCATAGTCCAATAATAATTAAGTTTGTGTATTTTCATATCTATAGTACTTGGCCCTATTTTTTTTTTTTTTTTAATGGGCCAGATTTGGGAATTGAAATGTATGTTAAGTTTCCATAATGGAATTATAGAACACTAGAAGTTTCATTCTCAAATTTCTTGTCCTTAAGCCAAGTAAAAGCAAAGCAGACCAGGTATGCTGCTATCTTGAATGCCCTACAATGTATCATATTATCCTTTAAGGCTTATCTCCATGAAGTGTCAAACCCATGATCTCTTCTTCTCTGATCCTCTATATCTCTCATATAGCACGTTTCATACTCTGAGTTATAGCTATCCAAGTTCATTTCTCACCCACCACATCCTTCCTCCTACCCTTCCCTTTGCTCTGTCTCCTAGAACTGGGCCTTTAAAACTGAGGACTATGAGCCTCCTGAAATAATGCAAAAAAAGTCGTGTTTCTGTACATACAAATACATTTTCCTGGAGAAAATGCACACAGTCATCTAATTCTCCAAAAAGGTCTAAGAGCCCTGGCCAGTATAACTCAGTTGGAGGATTGTCCTGTACATCAGGTTCTAACCAGGTTCTATTCCTGGTTAGGGCACATACCTAGGCTGCCAGTTCAATCCCTGGTTGGGAACGGTATGGTTTGTCCTGGGTGGTGTGGATCAGTTGGTTGGACTGTCATCCCGTAAGCCAAAAGGTTGCAGGTTCATTTTCCAGTCAGAGAACATGCCTGGGTTACAGGTTTGGTCCCAGGTTGGGGTGCATGTGAGAAGCAACCGATTGGTGTTTCCCCCACTTCCTTTTCCTGTCTCTAAAATCTGAGTATGTCCTCAAGTGAGCATTAAAAAAAAAAAAAAAAAAGATCTGGGACTCACAGAAGGTACAGAACCCTAGTCTAGGGCTGTAGTCTAGGGAAAGATGTGATTTAATTATCCTTGCATCTTAAAAAACTCTATAGTGCTCAGCCTTTATACAGACAAATATTTGTTGGTTTATAATAATGAAACATCAGGAATAGAAGTGAGAAAACAAATCCCATTTACCATAGCAACAAGAAAAATAAAGTACCTAGGAATAAACTTAACTAAAAAGGTAAAAGACTTGTACGCAGAAAATTACAGAACATTGAAGAAAGAAATCAAGGAAGATACAAATAAATGGAAGCATATACCATGTTCATGGATGGGGAGAATTAACATCATTAAAATGTCCATACTACCCAAAGCAATCTATAGATTCAATGCAATCCCAATTAAAATACCAATGACAGACTTCGCAGAAATACAAAAAATACTTCAAAAATTTATATGCAGCCAAAAACACCCACGAATAACCTCAGCAATCTTGAGAAAGAAGAGCAAGGTAGGAGGAATCACAATCCCGGACTTCAAATAATACTACAAGGCTACTGTCATCAAAATTATCTGGTACTGGCCTAAGAATAGACATATAGATCAACAGAACAGAACAGAGAGCCCAGAAATAAACTCAGGACTCTATGATCAATTAATATTCGACAAGGGGGGAAGGAACATAAGATAGAGTAAAAAGAGTCTCTTCAACAAGTGGTGTTGGGAGAACTGGACAGCAACATGCAAAAAGATAAAACTAGACCACCAACTTACACCATACACCAGAATAAACGCAAGATGGATAAAGGATTTAAACATAAGCAGTGCCACCATAAAGGTCCTGGAGAAAAATATAGGCAGTAAATTTTTTGATATCTTACACCAAAATATGTTTACTGATACTTCACCAAGGGCAAAGGAAATAAAAGAACAAATCAACAAATGGGACTACATCAAATTGAAAAGTTTCTGTTCAGCTAAAGAAAATATCAGCAAAATTCAAAGGGAACCAACTGTATGGGAAAACATAATTGTCAATGATACCTCAGACAAGGGTTTGATACCCCAAATATATAAAGAACTAATGCAACTCAACACCAGACAGACAGATAGTCCAATTGAAAAATGGGCAAAGAACCTGAATAGACATTTCTCTGAGGAAGACATACAAAGGGCCCAGAGGCATATGAAAGAATGCTCAACATCACTAGCCATCAGAGAGATGCAAATTAAAATCACAATAAGATACCACCTCACCCCTGTCAGAATAGCAATCATCAACAAACCAACAAACAACAAGTGTTGGCGAGGATGTGGGGCAAAGGGAACCCTGGTGCACTGTTGGTGGGAATGCAGGCTAAAGCAGCCACTATGGAAAACAGTATGGAGTTTCCTTTAAAAAATAAAAATGGAACTGCTTTTTGATCCAGCAATTCCACTACTAGGACTATAACCAAAGAATCCTGAAACACCAATTCATAAGAACCTATGTACCCCTATGTTTGTAGCAGCACTATTTACAATAACCAAGTGCTGGAAACAGCATAAGTGCCCATCGGTGGATGACTGGATCAAAAAACTGGTACATTTACACAATGGAATACTACACAGCAGAAAGAAAGAAGGAACTCCTACCCTTTGCAACAACATGGATGGAACTAGAAAGTATTATGCTTAGTGAAATAAGCCAGTCAGTGAAGGACAAATACCGTATGATCTCACCCATTACAGGACAATAATGAACAAAACTAACAACAAACAAAACAGAACCAAGTATATGAATACAAGGAATAGGCCTTCAGTGGGCAGGGGGAAGGGGGAGGAAGAGGCAGGGAAGGGGAGTCGTTTAGATAAGAACCTAGTATGGAGGAACCATGGACATGGACAACATGTGGGATTGACTTTGTAGGGGAATGGGTGGGTGGAGAAGAGGACAGAGGGGTGCAAAAAGGGGATGAATGTAATACAACAACAATAAAATTAAATAAAAAAATTTTTTGTTGATTTAAAATTTTATCAATAAATCATAAAATCAACAAGGTTTTTGTTTAATGCAGTATTTTATATTAATATTTTCTTCAAAAAAATACTTCATCCCTCATTCCCTCATCTTAATAAAAACTGTTTCTGAAAGGAAAGTAGGAAATTGAGTTATTGTTGAATGGTTACATAGTTTCAGTTTGGGAGGATAAGAAAACTCAGGAGATGGATGGCGGTGATGGTTGTGTAACAATGTGAATATATTTAATGCTACTAAACTGTTCATGTATACTTTACTGCAATAAAAAGTACTGCTTTTCATTCTCATATAATATTAATCATCTACTACAAGGCAGATTTCATCAAATGAAAGGAATAAGAAATACATCAGTTAACTTTTAGGATATAAGAAAGAAATCCTCAAAGGAGAAGTCAATCTTAACCCCAATCCACATGTTATTGGTTTCAAGGTATAAGTACAAATTAAAACAGGGTGATACAATCATAAATCCTGTCCAAAGGAGCTTTTAACTGAGTAAACAAATGTAAATTGCTTAGGGACTCCAGTTTATCTGTGTGAAGCAAATGAAACTTTTTCAAAGTACAAGTCACAACTCAGGAAATAAATGATAATTTATTTCAAGTTTATCAATATATTATCTACATGAAAATGTAAGCATTTTGGATATCTGCAATAGGCATTTCAAAAGGTCAGGAACATATTTTACTCAATAAATATTCAGTGAGTATTCTTAAGACTGGGAAATATAAATCTCAAAACTACTTAAAAAAAGAAAAAGCAAACTATATAGTATGCTGATTATAAAGAAAAATAATTATTTTCCTATGTTACTTCACTCTACTCCAATCTCATAAATTATAGCTTGACTCACTGAAGAAAAAGTCCCAGACTCTATTAGGTTACAAATACATCTAAACATCAAGAATATTTATATTAATATGCTATATTGATATTTCTAAACAATGTGTATATGTCATCAAAAACACAGATCTAAACCTTTTGATGATTAAACATCAATCATATCTCTTGGTTACTTATTACAAATAACTAACAGATTTGCAAAAACATTTAAGTATTTCATTATCTTTCCAAAAGTACTTATATGTAAGAGAGATTCACAAATATTTCTTCAGTGGAATCTAGGAAAGATTCACTTTGAAACAGATTTAACATAAAATCTGACCACAAAATTCCATATCATAAAAAAGATATCCCCTAACATAACAAAGTACAGTGTATTCGAAGTAAGCTGTTCACTGCTCTCTTGACTTTAACATTAAGTAATTAGCAGAATATAAAATTTTCCCATAGTTAAATTTACCAGTAGGTCAAATTTTCCAAATATTTACACTTATTCAGGATTATGCATTCAGCAAGTATTTACTTAGTACTCACCATGTATTAGACACTATGTGGTAAGTGCCAGATAGCTGTGAACCCCACGCAGCCATGTTCTATCTACCTACATAATACTTAATGCTATTATTGGCTTTTCCAAAACACAGATTCAAAGATACTTACCCTCTTGAAGTGTCTTGTGTTTTTGAAAACATTCTAATAATGGTTTGAAAAATTTAATTAATGAGTGTGATCTCTAAAGGAAAATTTGTAAATGATTATGTTTTATAAAATATAAAAATGTTTGCCTGTCATGAAGTTTGTCTTTCTGTAAGGCAATAGCAAACCATCAAAGACAGCACAAATTACTTCAGACTTTAAGATATACCTGAAATAGGAATATTCTGCGAGACTGATAGCTGCACATCTCCAGTACCGGGTGGCATGTCAACAACCAAATAGTCCAGCTGACCCCAATCTACCTAAAAATCAAGATGACACAAATATCATTGTATAACAATTGCAGTAGAAGTAAATGCATTAATAACAAATCTAGAATTACAGCTTTCACTTGAGCCATTACCAAAAGCCAGGGACTATGCTAACGATAGATATATGAAAGGTAAGTAAATAAGTGAATGAGTAAGAGATAGTCCCTGGCTCTAGATGACCACTGAATGATAATGCTGAATTTCCAAATGATGCCCTCCTTCTTCCATTCAGGACCAATCACTTATTTTCATTGGAAACAGCCCATATTTACCTAAGAACGCTTTAGTTTTTAGTCCTTCGGACAAAAGCCTCAGCATTTCCTTAGGCAGATCTTGCTTCTTCAAACAATAATGTTGAAATAAGCTTTTTTTTTTTTTTTTTTTTTTTTTTTTTACATAATTATGTATTTTTTTAAATTAAAGTTCAGGTGATGTTGGGGCAAATGGGTTCATGTAGTAACATATGTATTCATACATATTTACTGAGACTAAATTAGGTGCCTGCCAGGTACTCTCCAGGGGATGGGGATAGAGCAATGAACAAAATGAAGTCTCAGCCACCATGCAACTAACATTTTAGTGAGGGAAACAGACAAACAGAAAGACAAACAAATCAGATGCTATGAAGAAAACAACAAATATCCTTTACTATACAAAATTATTTGGTTCTGAAATCAGATATCCAGATCAAAGGGTAAGAAATATTTTAAAACCTTTTCAATTCCAGAATTTCAAAATGCTAGGAAGAGTTCAGATAGCAAAGGAATTAGCAAAGAATTTATTTGAATCTTTTCAGCTTCCATAATCAGGTGGTGAAGAATACTTCAAGTGGAGGGGGAAAAAGAATGGTGGAAGGTGATCCTTTAGACAGGGTGGTTAGTGTACTGAGTGAAGTGAGAAAATAATTGAAGCAGTTACCTGACTGAAATCATTCCAGGAGGAACAATAGCAATTGCAAAGGCCCTAAGATGCGGGTATGCTTGGCACACTCACGGTATAGCTAGGAAAAACAGTACAGCTTTTTTAAAATAGCATCGCCCTCCTCTCTCCGCCTCTGACTTTGTTTTTCTTCACAACATTTATAGTATCTCACATTATTTACTGACCTGTCTTTTAGGAATTCTATGATATTTCTCAAACATGAGTATTTATTTAATGACAATATTTTAAGAGAATGATGAAATGATGAACATAAAATAGTTCATTTTCAATATAGGGTTTTTTGGTTTGAAAAATAGTTAACTCAAAGTTACCCATGATCATAATCTATGCAACTATCTCAAAAAAGGATAAAGAATACTTCTCATTTTATATCCTCTGCACTGAAACTACTAGCCCTGGCAGACTGACAATCCTGTATCAAAGAACATCAAATGACTGGTACTGACAATATATCATTGTTGTTCCTTGGTATTTAATCATATTTATCATATTGGCTCCATTTCTTAAAAGACACTGTTATTGGCCCTGGCTGGTGGCACAGTGGATAAGGCCCTGGCCTGCAAACCCAAAGGTTGCTGGTTGGATTCCCAACCAGGGCACAAGCAGGTCCCAAGTTAGGTTCCAGCCTGGTCTCCAGCCAGGTCCGTAGCTGGAGGTAGGTGAAAGGCAACCATACAGGTCTCTCTCCCTCTCTCCCTGCCCCTATCTCTAAAAATAAAACTATTTTTTTTTTAATCTTAAAAAAAAAAAAAAAAGACTGTTATTAAGGCACCCGGGAACTAAAAATACTTCACTGTTAAGGCAATTAATTTCAAATGACTCTTAAGTTGAATTTAAACTATTTGAAAACAAGAACCGGGCCCCAAATCTCCTCACACACAGTAGGCATTCCACAAAGGCTTGCTGATTTGAACTGAAGTGTCATCAGTATGTGTTCTAGGTTTACACCACTTATTAACACTAACACTGAAATACATCAGTTGCCAGGAAGTTCCGGTTCTCTTATAAAAGAGTCTTCGAAGCATTGATTATAGAATTATTTGGGACTCTCTAGATTCCACATGATGTTCGTTACTGATATAAATTATGTTACTTAATGTAGGGAAACACATACTAGCAAAACACTAACTAACTCATTTAGTAAAATTCAGCAGCAGATCCAGATTTTGTGTGGCCCAAAGCATATACAATTTGGGTGATCCTCTCTAAAAATAAGAATACAAACTTAGAAATGCAAAATAACATACAAAAGTAAATGTTTATTTGGAGTGTGAAAAGAAATCACCATAAAATGTTAGAGACTTAGAGATTCAAGTTCCTTTCTCTGAGATCACTTGAACTAAAATGCTTTCCTGACTGCAATCTGCATCCTCTCACTACCAGGATCATTCTACAGAACCTGCCAGAAGTCCTGGCAAGTGTGGAACCCTCAGCTTAAGTTTTATTGCCTCATGGTAGCCCCACTTCTGGTAGAACCTTCTCAACTCCCTCTCAGATGCCAAACTCAAAGGATCAGTCTACAAAGTAGGGCTACAAGGTAGTTTGAAGATGCCCTGTGGATATAACGAGGACTGAGGTCATCTGGAGATCAGATTGGTGATATTGGTCTCAGCTGGTTTTAACTGTTCCTTCTGTGGGGGAAAGCTACTAACTGTAGGCCATCTTATGTCTCAGTTGAACAGAGTTAACATGAGGTAGGGATTTTAGCCAGGTCATGTGGGTCTATTGTGGGGTAACAAACCCCACCCGCCTTTTCTGATTCCATTCCTCATTCTTGAAGGATGCTGAGGGGCCTGTCTCTTGTAACTTTTTCAGGCTGAGAGCGGTTATTGTCAGGGGCTCTGATACAGAACTGAAACCTTTCCCTAGGTAGCTTCAAGCAGGCCTAATGTCTCCCGGCTGTAACCCCAACCATTTATATCCCTGGGTTATTATCATCTGCAGTTTGCCTCATGTCTTTCAGACAAAGAAACTACATAGCTCAGGAGGCAAGACCCAAAGATGAGCAGTAACAGGAGAGTGGCAAGAGATCCTAAGAGGGGAAGGAACCCAGTGAGGAGAGCAAGAACCCCTTTTGTTGTACTGCAGACATCCTGGGAGTTCGAATGGGTTTTCCCAAACAGGTATAACCATTTGGCTTGGTTGTGTATCTCAAACATATTGACTTCTACTTGTTCAGTGTTGTTTATCCACACAGAGCATTAGGAACTGATAATGGTGCATGTCCTACCTTCTTCAGCTAAGAGTAGCCTAGTGTCTGCCAGTCCTGGCCCCCATTTTGTTACTGGTACCATAGCACAGCATTCTGCACTAGCTGCAGAGACTCCTCGTTTGGCCAGCTATTAATCCAAAGCAATACTATTGTCTAAAGGACGATGTGTTGAGGACTCTAAGGTGATCTGTTGAAGACTTAGCTTGAGCAGTACAGCTGGCCAAGAAGCTGAATGTACAGGTTAAATTTCATAATAACAGGTATTTAATATGAAATATGTCTATGAAAACAAAACAAACAAAGGCTAATGATCAGAGCAAATTATAACCCAACTTCTGAGTTTGTAGGTTGTCATTCAAGGTTTCCAGTTGTAAGGCTGAAAACACTTTAAAGCGTTTGTGATGACATCATCAGGTCAACTCTCAGGTGTGGTTCTCACATCAGTTCCTGAGATTACTTAATGATGAGCTGTTGTAGTGCTCTTCTGAATTTTATACCAAGTTGTCCATCTTCAGCTTGCATGGCTTTGAAAAAAGCAATTTTAGTTCTCAATGATTTCTACTCAAAGGATGGGAGAAAAATTATGGGTTTTGAGAACCATAGGCAGATATTGGAGGAGACTAGAAGAATTCAGAATCTAGGATAGTTTACAAGTAGAAAACAAAATATATCCCAAAAGACAATGAAGAGTACTAAAATCAAATATCCATAAAGGTACATCATTGTTCTTTCATCCATAATATATCCAATGCTAAGGTTACACCACCAGAAGTATACTAAAGCTGTAATTTTTCCCCCTTTTTTGTCAACCTTATAAAGGGAAAACATTCCAAACTAGCACTGACTGGGTAATTTTAGGCTAATATGTCTCCTCCAAATAGTATTTTGTATTTTTATATTCCAAATAATGTCTGATATTCTGAGAGGAACTCAGGCTCAAATAAAGGCAACTCTCTGTTTCCTGAGAAATTATTGGGGAAACAAAGGTATATCTGATATTTGAGCAGATGTGGTAATTTACCTTTTTCTGGACATCAGTTATAAAGAGTGTGGTGCTATGAATGAGAAACACTTCACTCCAGAGGCTGCTGGAAGCACAGGTGCAAACAGGCTGAGTTGTAAGTGTTGATAAGAAAGGGCCCATGGATGCATTCCATTTTTGGCTTCATGGCTGGCTCAAGCCGTGTGCCACAGTCAGCCTCCAGGGTAGCAGTTTCCACCATCAGCATTTAAATACCACAGAGTTACTATAATCTTCTCCAAAGCAAAGGTAGAGTGCCCCAGTCATCCCAGGTTATCTAGCAAGGTCAATGTGAGCCTGGTGAATATAATATCAGTGGGGAATCAGGGCAGAAAATCACTGTCAAGAGAGGCAGAGCTACAGCCTGCTGGAGCCAAAGTAGTGGCCAGGAAGAATTAAACTTCTAAGAGAAAGAAAAAAAGGTGTAACTAAGGAATAAGCAGAGAAATATGAAGCAGGAGAAATGGGACAAAATCTAGATTAAATAACTTATAAATGGGATATATCCAGGCAGCCGACACACACAGTGCTTGGAATATTCCACAAGTGAGAGGGCAGACTCTTAAAGGAAGTTGGACTGGGCCAGGCATTGCCTCTTTCCCTCCTGCCTGTTCTTAATTACTGACTGAAGAGTGGGTTTTGACTGTCATACCTACCTGACTCATAATTTGTAGATCTCAAAGTAGTGTCCTGTGTCTGACTCTGGTTATCCATCTGTTGCTAAGTCTCTTTCATGCCTAATTTCTGCCATCTGTCCTTGACCTCCTGGTTCTCCAACCCTTGTTAGGCACAGTCCTACACTAAGGGCAAACAGAACAGTACTTTCCCTTTGCTTGAAATCCCAGACATGAAATCACGCAACTACTGGCATAGGAGATACAGCTAACCTTGTCTCAGACCCATGGACAAATTTGCCAGACAAATTACCAAGCTCCTAAGATTTTTTTATTCAACCAACCTCCAGGATTTGAATGGGTTTTTAAGCTCTAAGAATTCTAGGGTAGTTATTTTTATAAATAACTATCTTCCCAACTTCAATGTAAGCTTCCTGACAGAAGAGACCATTCTTTCTGCATCTCCGGACTCCTTCTCTACATCCAATCCCTCCATAATGCCTAAACAGTGTTTAGCCAACATCCACTGAATGATGCTATGAATCAAGTTGCTCCCTACAGATGATTATACTACTAATTTTTTTTCCATGTGAGGCAGCTTTATATACAATATAAATCTAACATAGAATATGAAGTGATTTTAAGTTTAAACCATAGTTTTTGCTCTGCACAGTGGACTATTCATAAAATCATGCATTTCACTTGTATTGCAAGAAGAAAATTGCTATGAAAGTGAGATTATTTTAAATATAAATACCACAATAAAAATCTGAATAACAATGATTTCTACTTGAGTTGATGGTCTACTGGCTTGTGGAAATAAACGATGCAATAACATATATTAAACTTATCCTTGAGATTGTTATGGTAAGAGCTGACCCAGTTATAAACTGAGAACACATTGTTCAAGTTACAACAATGATGTAAATGTTCTTCCCTAATATTTTCTTTTTCTTTTCAGATGATAAAGCTTCTCTAACCCGTTTTCAAATGTCTTCCTTTCTATTGAAAAAAGGGCAGGAGGTCGGAAGGTTAGACTACTTCAGTAAATCCCTTCAAAGGCACTATTAACCAAGTGATAGTAGCAATGTTTTGAGAGAGATAAAAGAGAAACTTTATTCTTTATTTTCAAGTTATCATCATCTCCCACTTCCTTAGTTGTTCTAGCAGAAGGATAGAGCACACTGGCCCTGACAATATAGAGACAACATCAATTCACAAACTGCTTCTTATCCAAAAGCTGATACATGGGTTAATCTTTGGTAACTCCATACCTAGTTTCTGAAATTATATATATAGTTTAATCCTTACCTGAGGATGCATTTATCGATCTTAGAGATAGTGGGGAGAGAAACATTGATGTAACAAGAAATATCGATTGATTGCCTTCCATATGCGCCCTGACCAGGGATTGAACTCAGAGCCTTTTAGTGTATGGCACAATGCTCCAAACAACACAGTCACCTGGCCAGGGCTAAAATAACATTTAAAAGATTATACAATTCCCAGGCCAGCCCTCAAGATGCCTGTGTAAATCCATAGTACAGCTGAAATTATAAACCTTGCAATATAAAAATGATGCTAATACAAAAGTAAAAATATTGCAGTTAATTATGGGAACATCTCCCTAGATTTTCTGTAATCCTGTCTTAAGCAGCTGCTTACAGACATCTACTAAGAAGTAGATGTTAGTGAAGGATAAAACTACTCTTAAAAGGGCTTAGAACAAAGCCCTGGCTGGTGGCTCAGTGGATAGGTGACAACCTGCGAACCCAAAGGTTGCTGGTTCAATTCCCCAGCCAGGGCACATAACCAGGTTGCAAGCCAGATCTCTAGCCAGGTCCGTAGCTGGAGGCAAGTGAAAGGCAACCACACATTGATGTTTCTCTCCCTTTCTGCCTCTCCCTTTTCCCCTCTCTCTGGAAATAAAAAATAAAATCTTAAGAAAAAACAAAATAAAGGGCTTAGAACATTATAAACCTACCTGAGAATCGAGATTTAAATTTTTAAAAATAATTACTAAAACCAATTTTACTTTTTTCTTAAATTTAACCTTTATTGTATTTTTTCCACTACCATATAGTCCCCTTATAAACCCTCCCCACAGCAATTGCCACACTGTCCATGTGCATGAGTCCTTTTTCCTTTTTGCTTAATCCCTTCACCCCCACCTCCGCCAACTGTCATCTGCTCTCCATCTAAAACAAATTTTAAAATAAAAACTCTCCCTATTCACCTAAAGACTGAAGCCTCAGAATTTCTTTTCCCAGTAGGAGTAACAAGTCACTTCATTAACTTAATTTTTGACAATTTATAAAATATATTTAGATGTGTAGTGCTCTTTAATAAGGAAAACTACAAAACTGTAATACTTTAAACATACTTTGAAATATCATTGTATTTGGGAGGATTCAAGATAATGAAGGGGCAGAATTGCATCTGCCATAGACACTGCAAGGAGCCCTACTGAGAGAATCCATAGTCATCATCTGCTGGTTTTGATGATTTTTAAGGATGTTACAGAGCATGAGTGACACCACTGCTCTAGGAGACCAGTCTATCCAAAGTACTTATCTGCATGCTCAGGATGATCTGAAGAACTGTCCTAGTTGAGTTTATTTCTTTAGTTTTAGTTACCTATCATCTACTGTCCTAATTTTGAGCTTCAAGGTCTATTAGGTGAAACTGAGGTAATAGCAAAGAGGTGGGGAGAGGGGTGAATCTGCATGTAATAGGTAAAGGAGAGCAAAAGGAAATGAATAGTTATTGAGAGCCTATTACAAGGTAGGCACTAATACTTTTTACTTATTATGTAACATTGTAAAACAGGCATTACAATTTCTACATTACAGGTAGGAATAATGAGGATTTAAGGAGAAAAATACCCAAGGTCAGGCTGTTGTGTGAGTGAGGGGGCTGAGATATGAATCCTGGTCTGTGCAACCCAAGTCATGTTCTCAGTCTCCCACAGAATGCAGTGCAACATCACGATTCTCCAGGACCCTGAAGAATTCTGCTAACACTTCATCCCTCTAAGAACATGAGGTTTACTGTATTGTTTTTCCAATATATGATAAAATAGATACATAGTAGTCCCCTCTTAGCCAAGGTTTCATTTTGCTTGGTTTCAGTGACCAAAAGTCAATCATGATTCTAAAACATTAAATACAAAATTCCAGAAATAAACAAATCATGTGTTACATTGCATGCCATTTTGAGTAGAGTGATGAAATCTTGGGCCTTTCCGCTCTGTCCTGCCTGGAACATGAGCCATCCCTTTGTCCAGGGTATCTGTGCTGTTAGTCACTTAGTAGCCCTCTCAGTTATCAGATCAGTTAGCTTAGAGAGACAGACCACATACATATAAATTTTATTATAGTATATTGCTATAATTGTTCTATTTTATTTTGTTAGTGTCTAATCTATAAATTAAACTTTTTCAAAGATATGTATGTGTAGAAAAAAATATAGTACATAACAAGGTCTGTCAGAAAAAAGTCCAGCCATTGTATATACAATGGGAATGGGTTGTGCAATACCTATGTAACTTGGCAGCCAAGGACAGTAGACTAGAAGGCAACAAATGCATGGACGATGATGACTTCACTGTACTAGTCAGTGAGGGCAGTAGATACTGTTGGGCGAGCATGTGTACTGTGTGATCACCACATTCAAAATGACTGAGTGAGTAGAACAACAAATCTGCATCAAATTTTTAGGTAAGCTTGAACATTCCTCTAAGGAAACTATTCAGATGATTCAGAAGAATTTTAGGCATGATGCAATCAGTGTACCACAAATGCTTCAAAAATGGTTGAGAATCTATTGAAAGGGACCTCGTTCTGGAAGGCCTTCAACAAGCAGAACATATGAGAATGCTGAATGAGTACAGGCTGCAATCAACAAAGATCAGCAACTGACCATGCAAGAACTGGAAGCTGATCTGGGGATTCCACAAACTACTGTATCCATCCAAGATTTTGATGCAGGATCTTGGTATAAAACGTGTCATGGCAAAATTAGTTCCGTGGCTTTTGCTACCAGAGCAGAAGGAACATCATACTGCAATTACTAATGACTTGATTCAAACTGCTACCAATGAATGCAGATGTCTTCAAGAAGGTCATACTAGAGAATAAATGGTGGGTCCATGGCTTTGATCTAGAAACAAAGGCCCAGTTGTCCCAATGAAGTCCCCTGGTTCTCCATGCCTAAGAAGATGCAGCAAAGTGGCAGTAAGAGCAGAAACATCCTAACTGATTTTTGATTAGGAAGGTGTTGTCCATCACAAGTACACCCCTCCAAGGCAAGCAATTAATAAGGGGTGCTACCTCAGTGTTCTTTGTCGGTTGAGATGCAATAAGATGAAAACGGCTGCAGCTCTGGGTAACTGGTGATCAGCAGCTTCATCACAACAACGCATTCACTCATGCATCTTGTCTTGTGCTGAGGTTTTTGTCAAAACATCAAATCACCAGATGGCTCAGCCCCCTAAGGCCATATTTGGTGTCCTGAGACTTCTGACTTTTCCTAAAACTAAAATCACCTTTGAAAGGGAAGAGATTTCAGACTGTCGATGAAATTCAGAAAAATGCAACAGGGCAACTGATGGCAGTTCCAAAAAAGGATTTTACATTGTTTTGAACAGCGGAAGAGACGCTGGGAGAACCATTTGAAGTCCCAAGATGCCTACTTTGAAGGAGACTGAGGGATCGTTGTCCTACGGGTAATGTTTCTTGTATCTTCTTCAATCTATGTCTCTATTTTTCATAGTTCATGGCTGGATACTTCCTGAACAGACCTCATCATATGTAGGAGTTGGTACTACATATGCAGTTCCAGGCACATACTGGACAGTTTTGGAACATATCCCCATAGCTAAGGGAAAGCTACAGTATAAAATAGAGCCTGCAAATTGACAGAAAACTTAGATAATATAAACAAAAAATAGAAAAATTCTATAACTTTTTTCTTTTTCTGGTTAATTATAATGTTTCTTTCATTTCTGAATATTTTAATCGTATTACACAGTATTCTTCCTATGCATGATCCTTTAAGAGTCCTTAATATTACAAAGCAAGTATCCTAGTAACCATAGACATGTTGACTATAAATTTCCTAACTTTGTCATAGTAAAGAATATTATAACTCAATAATCTACCATTAAATTATCTTTTAAAAATCATTAAGTATCATCCTATCGACCATCTACAAAAGAAGGTTATGTGGAGTAATTGTTTAAACTAATGTAAATAAGTAGACTAAGAACAGGTTTAAAAAAAAATCTATAGCTATTAAATGTATTTTTCAAACTGGCTTAGTGGATTTTATTCTAAAAATTTAAAGATCTAAATCATAGGGAACAGGAAACCAACTAAGAGAACTATGTGGTTATATATATTTTAAGTCTGTGTTATTTTAATGCAGCTTTTAGATTTTATATTCTGATTCAGACATTAATTACTATGATTTTAAAAATTGCACTGTAAAGGGCAAAAATCAAGACAATAGCTGAGTACAGACAAGAATCTAGATATCAATTCACTAAATAGAAGAATTTTAGTCTGGGAAATTGGTATGCCTAAATTCCAATCATTTGCGTCACTAACTAGCTATATATTACCATGGGTCAGCTAATTAACCTCTCTGGGTCTCAGTTTCCTTATCTGAAAAATAAAGTGTTTTAGATTAAATAATTACTAAGATTCCATCTACCTACTTTTTAAAAAGTGTGACTAAGATCTTATTTATATAAATTGGATAATATTTGTGAGGCATTTGCTCACAGAAAAAAAGTGGGAAAAAGGGCATTTTTATCCAAAATACCAAAATGTAAAAACTTTTTAAAAGGGAGAGCACTTTATAGAAGAACAAAAAAGCTAAAAGATATTTGATCCATTTAAGAATTTATTTTATACAATGATTGTCTTTCCTTTAGAACCTAATTTAGCTAAATTATGCAAAGAACTTAGATTTAAATTTGTATTGAACTACAGTCTATTCTGACCTGCCATCTTAAAATACCTCTTTCTACTTTATCTAAGAATTAATGTGTTATTATCTTTACAAAATGTCAAAATGTACAAAATAGATGCATTCTGGAAAAGTTGTTGAGGGGACTGCCACTAAGGTGAGGAACGGGGAGGAGATTCAAACACAAACTCTTAAAGGTTGAGAGGTCTAATCCAACTTTGCAGCTACTATAAAACTTCATTCTATAAATACTCATGACAGGGGTATACTTAAGACTACAAATGAAAGCTCAAATCATTCAATGCATACCACACATTCAAATACAAATTTTGGATTAATAAAAGGATGGAAGAAAATTGTCATTTAAGTATCTTTCCTGTTTTTCTTCTGCTACATATGAGAAAGGTTTACTTTTGTCTTTATTACTTAGATATGTAACTTCAGATATGTTTTGTTTTCTTTTTTCTTTTTCTTTTTTTTTTTTTTTGTTTGTTTTCTAATTTATCTTAAGTTGCTACAGGCACCTGCTATTTATTAGACCTCACTCTATTTTTAATATAAATAACTATCTACTAAATTATAAGAATTTAAAACTAGAGATATATATTTGAGGGTTTTTAAAAAGATCTATAGCATAATTTTTTGAAACCACTGTATTTTCAATAAAGAAAGAAATCATCAAAGCTTCAGTGATAGGGTTTTTTAAAGTATCAAAAAACAGGTTAATCAGAAAGTAAGATATCAAACTTTCATTATTAATTTACCATATAGTTTGACCTTGGCCAAGCTGCTTAACTTTTCTATGCCTATGTTTCCTCATCTTAAAATAGATAAATGGAGAATTTTAGAGCTAGAAGGAACCCTAGAGATTATCTTGTCCAATGTCCTTATTTTATAGATTAAAAAAAAAAAACCTGAAACTCAGAAATCAAATAAGGGGATCCAAGACGGCAGCAGAGTAAGTAGAAGCTATACTCACCTACTCCCAGAACCAAACTGGAATTACAACTAAAATATACAGCAATCAACCTGAGTAACCACTGAAGACTAGCTGAAGAGAGGTCTTATAACTAAGGATTTATAGAAGAAGCCACATCAAGACTGGTAGGAAGGGCAGAAACGTAAAAAGGCTGGTCCTGCTCCCACAAGTGGGATTCCAGAGAAACATCTCAGCTGCTGAGGTATTACCCCTCAGGAGTGTAGACTCTCAACCCCAAGCAGGCTCCCCAGCCCAGAAGAGGCACCCACATAATATATCACTGTGAAAATCTATGGGGAGTCTATCTGCCAGGGAGACACAGAGTCCACTAGAGATATAAGTATCCTCTTAAAAGGCCAACACATAAAATCTCATGCATAACAACTCACCCTGGGGTCAGGCAGAGGGCAGGCAGATGACTAGTATGAAGGGAGACTGGGATTGTGGGTCTGGGGAGAAAGCTAAACGGATAGACATCAGGAGCCTGTTCCTCTACCACACTGCAGATGCCATCTTTCTTGGGTGCAGCACACCCCTCCATGTGACATCAGCCTGAGGGAATCAACAGACCCACCTTCTAGATTCCCCATAGCCCCACCCTGCAAAGCTGAGGAGTCAGCTGCCTGGGCAGGAGTGTAGAGGTCCAAGTAGATTCAGTGGGTGTTAGTGACTGAGTTGTGTGGCTTTGGCTTTGGGACAGGGGCCATGTTCTGTGAACCTAACTAGCCCCTCCCCTTCATGGGAGATAAGCTACCTCAACTTCTAGGCTCCTAGAATCTCCTCCCTGCTATCTCCCAGGGGCCCTGCCCAGCTGAGAAGGTCTGGGCAGAATCCAGGGTGAAAGGAGTTGTGTGGCTCTAGAATGGCAACCACTCCCCAACTTTCCTCCAAAACTGACCAGCACCTCTCACTCAGTTGTGATCTGCTAGTCCCATCTTCTCCACTCCCACTTGCCCTACCCTTCTAAAGGAGGCTCCCGGGAGAATCTGGGAAAGAATGGCTCTCTCACATGCCTGACCAATGCAGAATGCTCCCTTCACACCCCCAAACCTGGGTCTGTTTAGGCCTGATAAACTCTGCTGGCTCACTCTGATGACTCCCTGAGTCCCCACCCAAACATAAAGGTGTGTGAGCACCCAGCAGGTGGCAGCTAAACTTGCTATAATACACTGGACATTTGCTGAGTAGCTTGAGACCAAAATTGAACTTGTATCAGTCTGGTGAACATCACTTATCTCTACCTGGTGACTCACTGAGAACCTACCTCATGCACCTTGACTACTGTCAAAGACTCAGCCACTGAACATAACAGGCAACTGGCAGGCAAAGACAGGAGGAGGCAAATATTGGGACTTTAGCTGACTTACACCCAGGTAAAAACCAGCTAGGGTACACAGCTTGAATGAGGCAGAGGATCAAATCAACAATATGAAAAGTAAGGCAAAAGAAAATACCCAATCAGAAGAACAAAAAGTAAAAGAATTTTTAAAAAATGAAGATAGTTTAAGGAATCTATTGGACAACGTGAAGCATAACAACATAGACATCAAAAGGGTACCAGAAGGAGAAAAAAGACAGCAAGGTATCAAGAACCTTTTTGAGGTAGGGCAGGGAAGCAACAGGGGAAAATGAAACAACTGTAACACAACAATAATAAACAAAATTTTAAAAAGAAGAAAAAAAAAAAGAACCTATTTGAAGAAGTAATCACTGAAAGTTTCCCTAACTTGGGGCAGGAAAAAGACACACAAGTCTAGGAAGCACAGAGAGTCCTAAAAAGATGAACTCAAAGAGGCCCACAGAAAGATATAATTAAAATGGCAAATAATAGATACAAAGAGAAAAAAAAATTTAAAGATCTTATTTATTATTTTTAGAGAGAGAGGAAGAAAGAGAGATATCAATGTATGGTTGTCTTTCACCTGCCTCCAGCTAAGGACCTGGCTGGAGACCTGGCTGGAGACCTGGCTTGCAACCTCATTATGTACCTTGACTGGGGAATCAAATCAGGTGCAGGCCAGTGACTATCCACTGAGTTACCAACTAGGGCCTCACAGAGAGAAAATCTTAAAACCAGGAAGAGAAGAACAGGTAGTTACCTACAAGAGAGCCCCCATAAGAATGTTGGTTAGCGCCCTGGCTGGTGGCACAGTGGATCGGCGCCAGTCTACGAACCCAAAGGTCACTGGTTTTATTCCCCAGCCAGGGCACATGACAAGGTTGCAAGGCCGGTCTCCAGGCAGACCTGTGGCTGGAGGCAGGTGGAAGGCAACTATACATTGATGTTTTTCTCCCTCTCTCCCTACCCTTCTCTCTAAATATAATAAATAAAATCTTAAAAAAAACAACAAAAAGAACGTTGGCTGATTTGTCAACAGAAATGTTTCAGGTCAGAAAGGAATGACATGAAATATTAAAAACAAATGAAAAGCAAGGACCTACAACCAAGACTATTTATCAAACAAGGCTATCATTTTAAAATTGAAGAAATGAAGAGATTCCCCAGGGGGAAAAAATATTAAAGGAGTTCATTGCCACCAAATCAGCATTATATGAAATGTTAATGGGTCTTCTTTAAGAAGAAAAAAAAGAGAAAATATTCTTTATGAAGGATATAATTAAAAGAGTAAAGTGGCAATAATTATGTACCTATCAATAATTACTTTAAATGTAAATGGCCTAAATGTTCCAATCAAAAGACATAGGATAGCTAAATGGATAGGAAACTAAGACCCATATACATGCTGTCCACAGAGATCCACCTCAGAAATATACACACAGACTAAAAGCAAAGGGACAGAAAAAAAAATTTCATGCAAATGGAAATGAAAAAAAGCTGGCGTAGCAATAACCATATCAAACAAAATAGACTTTAAAACAAAGGCTATAGTAAGATAAAGGGAGCAATCCAACAAGATGATACAACCTTTGTAAATATTTATGCACCCAAGATGGGAACCCTAAATATATAAATTAAATCTTGATGGACATAAAAGGAGAGATTGAAAATAATATATAGTCATAGTAGGGAATTTTAACACCCCTTGACATCAATGGATATAACTTCCAGACAGAAAATCAACAATAGCTTTCAAGTATTCACTAAATCAGATGGATTTAACTGATATCATCTGAGCATTTCACTCAAAATCAGCAGAATATACATTCTTTTCAAAGTTCACATGGAACACTTTCTAGGACAGACCATATGTTAGGATATAAGTCTCAATATATTTAAGGACAATGAAATTGTATCAAGCATCTTGTGTGAAAAACACACAAACATATGGAGTCTAAAATAAGTTACTAAACAATGAATAGGTTCACAGCGAGATCAAGGAAAAAATCAAAAGATACCTTGAAACAAATGAAAATAAACATACAACAACCCAAAATTTATGGGAATAGCAAAAGCAGACCTAAGAGATAAACACCTAGCATTTCAGGCCTGTGTCAAGAAACATGAAAAATCTCAAATAAACAATCTAATTTTACACATAAGAACTAAGAAAAGAACAGTCAAAGCCCAAAGTGAATAGAAAAAAGCAAATAATAATGATCAGAGCAGAAATAAATTATAGAGTCTAAAAAAATACAAACTAGCAATAACACCAAGAGCTGGTTCTTTGAAAAGATAAACAAGATTGACGAACTTTTAACCAGACTAGTTAAGAAAAGAGAGAACACAATAAATAAAATCAGAAACGAAAGAGAAGCAATAACTAACACCAAATACGTACAAAGGATTATAATAAAATATACTTACAAACTGGACAATATGGACAAAATGAACAAATGCATAGAAACATACAATCTTCCAACATTGAATCAGAAAGAATCAGAAAAACTAAACAGACATATGACAACTAATAAAATTGAAATAGTTACCAAAAACTCCCAACAAACAAAATTCTTGGACTGGATGGCTTCAAAGGTGAATTTCATCAGACGTCCAAAGAAAAATTAACACCTCTTGTTCTCAACCTATTCCAAAAAATTCAAGAAAAGGGACGACTCCCAAGCTCATTTTATAAGACCAGTATCATCCTATTCCAAAACCAAATAAAGACACTACAAAGAAAGAAAATTACAGGCCAATATCCTTGATGAATACATGTGTTAAAATCCTCTACAAAATATTAGCAAATGGATCCAGCAATACATTAAAACGATGATACAACATGATGAAATCAGATTTATTCCACGTTGCAAGATTGGTATGATATGTGCAAATCAATAAGCAATACAACAAATAAAACAAAATATAAAAATCACATGATTATGGTAATGGAGCAAGAAAAGCATTTGATAACACAAGCACAATAGGATCAGAATCATAGATGTAAGGATCATTTGGAGGGCTATTGGCTGGGAGGGGGAAAGGAGAGAAATGGGAAAATGAGGCAGGGATTAGGAAGCATAATTGGTGGGTACAAGACAGATGGGGAAATTTAAGAATAATATAGGAAACAGCAAAGTCAAAGAACTCACATGCACGACCCATGGACATGAACTAAGGGGTGGGATTGCTGGAGGGAAGGGGGTTCTGGGTGAAGGGGAGCAAAGGGAAAAACAATTGAGATGATTATAACAGCATAATCAATAAAATATACTTTTAAAAAAGAGAAAAAAGCTGTGGTACATTTATACAATGGAATACTAATTAAAATGAAGAGATCATACTTTTTGCTACAATATGGATGGACCTGGAGAGTATTATGCTAAGTAAAATAAACCAGTCAGAGGAAAACAGGTACCATATGATTTCAATGCATATGTGGAATCTAATGAATAAAATAAACTAAGAAACAAAATAGAAACACTTATAGATACAGAAAACAAACTGACAGCTGTCAGAGGGGAGGTGAATGGGAGGCTGGGTGAAAATGGTGCAGGGAATAAGCAAAAAAAAAAAAAAAAAAAAAAAAAAAATCTCATAGACAACAGTATGGTACCAGAGAAAAGGAATGGGGGGGAGGGGGATAAAAGTGGTGAGTAAAGGGAAATACAATCATGGATTTTTAAAAAAGCTAGTTAAATATTAGGATTACACTGAATAAGTGTTACTTTAAAGAGAAGCTTGTCATATAAGTCAAAATTAAAATTTCTCTCAGTCAGCATACCATGTTTATTCTTTCCACCAAAAAGGCTAAGAAAATAATGGTCCATTTCTGAAGTTACCACATTCTACAATGACCTGAACAAATAATTTTAAAATAGCATTTTCATATGCCTAGATGACATAAGCAGCATTAAATGGCTTTTTCTTGAAAATTAGAAAGAAAATTTCTCACCAGTAAAATTACATTTGGTTCAAGTACAATTTAAAAATATGTAAATATCTATAACTAAGGGTGAAGAAGTGAGCAAAAAAAATCCTATCTGTTGTCTGAATAGATGATTGGGTTGGCCAAAGTCTGTACCGTTTTTTCCATAAAATAAAAAATACATTTTTCATTTTCCAATGAAAAATCTAAATCATTTTATTGATTTGGATATTTTGAGTATACTGGCTATCTCCCACATGGTATAACATAGATTGTTCTCCATTACTGCCTTGATTTGATCGCTATCAACTTTATCCTGGTCTCCTCAACTGTGGAGCATTGTCCAGTGAAAAATCTCTACCACAAAACTTCACAAACCACTCTTGACATGTTCGATCAATCACAGCACCTTTTCCATGCACTGTACAAATCTTTTTTTGCTCTTCAGTTGTGCTTTTACCTTTCTTAAAATAGTAAAGCATAATATGCCAAAACTGTTGCATATTCTCTCCAACCTTAAAATGGCTAAACAAAAATTCACCAGTTTTAATAAGTTTTTAAAAATGCATGCTGATATGACAGCTAACAAAATTGTTTTGAGTGAAGTTAAAGACAACTAACTACTACTAGAGCCATCCTATGGAACAAATCAAATAAACTTTATGGCCAACCTGATAATTAAATTTCTACATTTTAGTAACCTGTATCTTACTCCTGTTAAGTAAGCTTGTCACCTACAAAGATGGAGAGAAAACAGTAAATTTACAGTCACAAGTTATTTCTTAGTGAAAACAAAATAAAGCAATAGTTTTTAGCTATAGCTGTTTTGAACACAAAGGATTTTCAGGAAGATTAAGAAATAGATGTTTGAGAATACAGATGGAAATGATACAGATACAGGTGAGAAATAGATTTGAGATTTGGAGAAAAACAAAGACATAAAATAACCCAATTCCCATTCTCAACAACTTCAGCATTTTCCCACTTCCTAAAATACATGATTACTTCAGAAGTACCCAAAAGACATCTAAGAAATCTGAGATCAATAAGTTGAAAAACTAGAAAAGTGGACTGAATACTATGCTTTACATTAAAAGACTATTAAATAAACAGCTGTTCCTTTATTTTCATTTAAGCATACCGGTCATTATATCTAGGCTTGTTCACAATAATCTTGTACCCTAATGAGTAAGTCAATGTAGTGATGTCTTAAGTTGTTCTTGCCTGAATGTTTTCATATTTGTCTTATTACAGATCACATATTAATACCAGAGTATAATAAATAAATGGGTACAGAGGGTAATCATTATGAAGTTTAACCCTAACTCCGAAATTAGTACCAACATTTACATGTACCAAGCACTGTTCTAGACATTGGTTATAATGCAGTCAACAAGACAGCTGAAGTTCATGCACTCATGAAGCAGGAATAAAACGACAAAAACCAAACCAGTAAGTACATCACTTGATATGAAAGTTATCTTCCTAGACCTCAGTTTGCTATGTATAAAACTAGAAAACCAGTACTACTTAGGGAAGTGTCATCATATCCTTCTCAAACAAAAATTATGCCAAAAACATTATATTTCAGTAGGGCTTGTACTCCAATTTTTCTTAATTTATCTCTGACTCCAGTGGTATATACGTAACAGATTGTAGGCCAGAGTAGGCGTAGGCCATGTCATGAAATAAAAGAAAAACAGTTGGACTATGCTAAGACTCAAAATAAAACTGTGTTCTGTTTAGATACTAACTCTAGTTAGTAAGCTATGGTTTCTCAAATAAGTTAATAACAATAAATATTCTACTTAGAACATATTTCTTTGCCTTTGTTTTAGAACCAATGCCAAAATAAGTCATTTTTGTTTTTTTTCCTAGATTTGAGTCTTTATTGTGAAAAAGGTAGTCACTCTTTGTTCTTTCTTTTTAATAATTTTTTAAATTTCAATTTTAGGTGAATACAGTATTAAGTTAGTTTCAGGTGTACAACAAAGTAATTAGAAATTTGGGTAACTTATGAAGTGATTGCCCCAATAAATCTAATACCCATCCCATACCCTGCATAGTTATTAAGATATGATTGACTAGATTCCCTATGCTGCATTTTACATCTCCGTAAGTATTCTGACTACCAATTTGTACTTCGTAATTCCTTCCCTTTTTCCACCCATCCCCCATTCCCCACCCTTATCAGGCAACTGTCAAAATGTTCTCTGTATATACAATTATATTTCTATTCTGCGTGTTCATTTTGCTTTGTAGATTCCACATATTAAGTGAAATCATATGGCATTTATCATTCTGTGTCTGACTTATTTCACTTTGCACAACAACCTCTAGGTCCATCTATGTTGTTGCAGATGGCAAGATTTCATTCTTCTATGGTTAAGTCATATTCTCTTATACATATGCATGACTTTTTAAAAATCCTCACCCAAGTATATGCTTTTACTGTTTTAGGGAGAAGGAAAGAAAGGGAGAGGAGGAGAAGAGGGAAGATGGGGAGAGGGAGGGAAAGAGAGAGGGAGGAAGAAAGAATCAATGAATGAATAAATATGAATGTGAGAGAGAAACATCAATCAGCTGTTTCCCATATGCACCTAGACCAGACCAGGGATTGAACTAACAAACTTTTGGTATGCAGGACGATGCGACAACTTAACAGAGCAACCCAGATCAGATTCATGACTTCTTTATCCATTCATCTACTGATGGACATTTAGGTCTCTCCCTTATCTTGACTACTGTAAATAACCCTGCAATGAAAAATAAATGCCTATGTCTTTTCAAATTTGTGTTTGGAGTTTCTTTGGATAAATATTCAGGAGTGGAATTGCTGGGTCCATTTTTGTCTATTGTTAGAACCTTTGTTTTAGTTTATTTTGTCAGATTCCAGTGTGGCTATACAAGATTTTCTTTTTTCCATTTCTATACTCATGAAATATCTTTTTCCATCCCTTTACTTTCATTCAGTATGTGTCTTTTGACTTGACGTCTCTGTAGGAAGCATACGTAAGGGTCTTACTTTCTTATTCATTTAGCCACCCTACGTTTTTTGAGTAGAGCATTTAATTCTTCTCCATTAAAACAACTGTTGACAAATACATAGTTATTGCCATTTTATAATTCGTACAATTTTTATTTTGCTTCCTCCTTTGAAAGAAGGCCCTTTAACCTTTATTGTAATACTGGATTAGTGGTGGTAAACTCCTTTAGCTTTTTCTTGTCTGAGAAGTTCTTTATCAGTCCTTTGATTCTAAATGATAGCTCTGCTGGGTAACCTTTATTATAGGTCCTTCCTTCACATCACTGTGAATATTTGGTGCAAATCCTTTTATCTACAAATTTCTCTTGAGAAGTCAGCTGACAGATTTATGGGGCTCCCTTGTAAGTAACTAACTCTTTTTCTCTTGCTGCTTTTAAGAGTCTCTCTTTATTTTTAACCTCTGACATTTCCATTATGACGTGTCTTGGTGTGGGCCTCTTTGGGTTCCTCTTGTTTAGGACTCTCTGTGCTTTCTATACTGGTGTGCCTTTTTCCTTTACCAGGTTAGGAAAGTTTTCAGTTATTATTTCTCCAAATAGGTTCTCAATCCTTTGCTCTCTCTCTTCTCCTCTGATACCCTTGAGGCAGATGTTGTTACAGTTCATGTTGTCCCAAGTCTCTTAGATTTATTCATTTTTTAAAATTCGTTTGTCTTTTTGCTGAGTGTTTTCTGCTATTTTGCCTCCCAACTTGCTGATTCAGTCCTCTGCCTCATCTAATCTATTGATTACTTCTAGTGTGTTCTTCATTTCAGTTATTTTATTCTGACTGGTTCTTTCTTTATGGTTTCTGTGACCTTTTTTATGCTGTTGAAGTTCTCACTAAGGTCCTTGAACATCTTTATCATTGTTTTGAATTCTCTACCTGCTAGTTTGCTTGCCTCCATTTCATTTAGTAATTTTTCTGGAGCTTTCCCATGCTCTTTCATATAGACATGTGTCTTTGTCTCCCTATTTTGGATGTCAGACTCTGTTTTTGTGTATTTGGTAGGCCTACTCCATCTCCCAGTTTTGGTAGGGTGGTCTTATACAGTAGGTGTCTTACAGGACCCAGCAGCACAGCTTTCCTGGTTGTTGGGGTTGGGTGTTCCAGGTGTGCTCCCCCCAGGGGTATGTGTACCCTCCTATTGCAGTTGAGCCTTGATTGATGTTGACATGTCAATGGGAGAGAATAATCCCAGGATGAGCAGCTATAGGGACCTATCAAGATTACAGGGGAAGAGCTGTTGTGCAGGGGCCAACCCCACAGAGCTGGACTCAATTCAGTGAGGCTCTGATGCCCACTATACACATCCCTTGAGTGTATTATTCCCAGACCTGTTTGGGTGGTGCTCCTCTGACATGGACTGAAGCTGCCAAAGGGTGAACTGATTTTGGGACCTCCCAGGAGGTGCATACCAAAATCAGCTGCTTTGTAGCTCACATGAGCTACAAAGTAATCTACAGATGGCTGCTACTTGTGCTGGACTTGGAGGTGCCTGGGAGAGGCCAAGTTCTGAAACAAGTTCAGCTGCTGCTACTGCTGGGCCTGGGCCATTTAGCAAGAGGTACAGGACATGCCAAGGCCAGATGCTGCTTGTTTCAGGTTTGTGAGATTTTGAGAGTTTTAGGAATGTTGCAGCATGTGCCAAGATAGGCTGTTAGTATGTCTTATATTTTGAAAAACATAGAAACAATTATTCCCACCAAAGCTACTAACTTTCTGGCAATACAGCTCACATTTTTCCTATATAATCCACTGCTTTTCGGTAACAGTTACCTCCACCCTATTGTCCTGTTCCTCTTTTATTATCCTCCAAAAGAAGAAGAGGTATAGATTATTTCTTACTTAGACTCTTGATGAAAGGCCAGAGTACATTTTCATGGTTGTGTAAAGATGAGCTACACAAGTAATCTATGAAGATAACTCAGGAATAACTGGTTAATGATTCTCAGCTAGGCTCTTTCAACCAGCAATCATCTCAGGCTTGTAAAAGATATTTGGCCAAATATTAAAATCTAAGCTCATCAGCAAACATCTGTGAATCAAAAATTCATGTGCTTGGGGAGGATGAGGTGGGGTGGGGGTGGAATGGGATGAATGTAATACAACAACAATTAAATTAAATTAAAAATAAAGATTAAGCCCTGGCTGGTAGCACAGTGGTTAAGGTGCCGGCCTGCGAACCCAAAGGTCGCAGGTTCGATTCCCCAGCCAGGGCACATAACAAGGTTGCAAACCAGGTCTCCAGTCAGGTCTGTGGCTGGAGGCAGGTGAAACGCAACCATACATTGATGTCTCTCTCCCTTCCCCTCTTTCTAAAAATAATGAAATAAAATCTTAAAAAAAAAAAAGGAATAAATAAATAAATAAATAAAGATTAATAAATAAACTAAACCAAACAAATAATTCATGTGCTTCAACATTTGTTTAAATGAAAAAATATTTGTTGCAAAAAGCCTGACTGGTATTCTGGCCTTAATGGAGGGCTATTCCACACCCATTAGCAGTGTGTGCCATAGAAGTCTAATTGCAAGGTCAACACATATCTCAAAAACTAGATCTGGATGTATTTAAATTGCCAAATAATTGTGGCAGCAAAGCTCTGCACGTAAAACTTTGATCAATACCCCTAAATTTGTCCTGTTTTTCATAATAGCTGAACTCAGTGAAATTGGCCATGTGACACAGTCAATTCATAAAAATATGAAATACTTAAAATCAATACTGAAGAGTTATTGTGTGGTGTGCAGGCCTGGACTTCTACAGTAGGAGGTGCTATAAGCATGATTATCACAGGAGAAGCACACTTATCTACTTATGGTCACCAAACTGAACGAGAAACCAACTACCCATGAAGCTACAAGTAAGGTGTCTGCCCTCTTTTAAGAACTACTCATTCTAAATTTATTTTTATACTCAATTTAATGGATCCTGTAACATATTAAGAACTATTCTAGTTAAATAAAAATCTTCTTCAACTATGACTAAGTAGTAGTATTTTTGCCTAAAGGCCTATGCATAATGCCTTATGTTTCAAAATGGTTAGAACAGATTTTTACATGATGCCTTGACTCTGTATTTTCAAAACACAGGGCTTTTGTCCTATTCCCAAAAAACTAACTGCGACAACAACTTCATTCTGACTTACTACAGAATGACGAACGAAATTTTCTGTTATGTTTCTACTTATTAAAACTTTAAGAAACAGATTCCCCAAGAATATACAATATAAAAAAGATAGTCTCTTCAATGAAAGGTGCTGGAAAAAATGAACAGCCACATGCAAAAAACATATAACTGGAATACCTATCTTATAACCATGCACAAAAATCAACTCAAAATGGATTCAATAATTGAAGTAGACCTAGAACTGTAAAATTCCTAGAAGAAAAGAGGGGAGTAAGCTCACTGACAATGATTTTAACAATAACTTTCCAGATTTAACACCATAAGCAAAGGAAACAAGAACAAAAACAAACAAGTAGGTCTACATCAAACTGAAAAGCTTTTGCACAGAAAATCAACAAAGTGGAAAGACCACCTACTGAATGGGAGAAAATATTTACAAATCATATATCTGTTAAGGAGTTAATATCCGAAATATTTTTTTTTAAGGTTTTATTTTATCATTTTTAGAAAGAGGGGAAGGGAGAGAGACATCAATGTATGGTTGCTTTTCACCTGCCCCCAGCCACAGACCTGACTGGAGACCTGGTTTGCAACCTGGTTATGTGCCCTGGCTGGGGAATCGAACCTGTGACCTTTGGGTTCTCAGGCTGGCGCCTTATCCACTGTGCTACCAACCAGGGCCAAAATATTTTTTTTAACTCACACAACTCAGTAGAAAAAGAAAACAAACAGAAAGTCAATCTTACTTAAAAATGGGCAGAAGAACTAAAAAGACATTTTCCAAAGATAGATAAATGACCAACAGGCACACAATAAGGTCCTCAATATCACCCACTAATCATGAGGGAAATTCAAATTAAAACCACAATGAAATATCACTTCATACCTGTTAAAATGACTATCCTCAAAAAGACAAGAGGATGTGGAGAAAGGGCATGAACCCTTGTGCGCTGTTGGTGGGAATGTAAACTGGTAAAGTCACACAGTATGGAAGTTTCTCAAAAAATTAAAAATTGAACTATTGCATGATCCACCAATTAATTTTCTGGGTATATATCCAAAGAAAATAAAATAGAATATTAAAGAGGTATCTGTACTCTTATGTTTACTGCAGCATCATTCACAATAATTAAGACACAAAAATAACCTAAGTATCTGTCAAGAAATGAGTAGATGAAGAAGATGTAAGATATATATATAATGGCATATTATTTAGCCACAAGAAATAAAGAAATCCTGCCATTGTGACAACATGGATGGACCCTGAGGGCACTATCTTAAGTGAAATATGCCAGACAGAAAAAAGACAAATATTGCATGGTATCCCTTTTCTGTGTAGAATATTGTTTTTTAGTCAAACTCATAGAAACAAAGAGTAGAAAAACAGACTGGAATGTGAGGGAAACAGAGAGAGGTTATTAAAAGAGTACAATCTTTCAGCTATAAGATGAGTTAGGCCTGAAGATCTATTGTAAAAAATGGTGCTCATAGTTGATAACATTATATTGTACAACTGATATTTCCTAGGAGATTAGAGCTTAATTGTTCTCACTGGAAAAAAAAGGAAAATATACTAATTTTCAAAAAAACTACAATGTAAAGGCACCTAGAAAATATCAAATTCATAAACATAAGAATTTGGTTCACTTAGCCCCTGTAAACATATATATGCATTCATAATCCATACTTTACTAGATTAATACAGAAATTATATACCCCAAAACAATGCTATCTCATACACAAAGATGCTCCATACAAGATTATTTAAATAAAAAGTGGTTCAAATTTCAATGTCCTTTAAATGGAGAATGGTTAAATAAAACATCGTTAAGCAACAAACTGGAGGAGCTGCAGTGTACCTGAAGATGAGATGAAGACCCAGCATCCTCTCCTTGCGAGACTGGTGGGTCCTTCCTGACTCTATTTCTCCAGGTTGAGATGAGTTCAGCCAAGACCATCAAAGTCACTCTAGTGCACAAGCATCTGGCTTGAGTGACAGATTCTGTTTACTTAGTGCCAGCATCTTGCCCAGTTCTGTCTAGGTGTTAACCCCACATCCCAACCTACCAGCAGGGGAGTAGCTAGAAGGTGCTAAGCAGGCCCTGGACTTGGGATTGCACAGATACCTATGAAAACCAGCAGCAAAGATCTCCCCTCAACCTCCCCTCACAAAAAAAACAACAAAAAAACAAACAAAAAAAAACCCACTGGTGAAACAATTGGGTAAGTATTTAAGACTGAAATCTCCAGATCAAATCTTCCCCCAGAGTGTTCCACCTTCAATTATACATCTAAATTGGGATTTACCTCTGGGCAACTAGTTTTCCCTTGAGAACCAGATGCTACCTTGGACTCAGACTGAGCTCCCTCCAAGCAGGTGTTTTGCAAAGAGTAAAACTAAAGCCCCTATGGCCAGCCAGGACTTAGAAAAGCCCCTCAGGGTCCCCAAGACTCCCTGATCATTAGGTTCTGAGCACAACAGATGAACACCAAAAAGCACTCAGCAGGATAATTCCCTTGGGATTCATAAGGTAAATGACCCTCTTCCCTGAATGAAAATTAGGGAACTAAAGGAAGGAAGCATTCTGGGAACTGGATGGCTTCTAAACACTGAAGAACAAGCATGGGATCAAGGTCAGGATCATGACAAGAAAAATCAGCACTTTCCCTTAGTAGAAAACCAGGCCTGTGTGATCCCACACTGGGTTCACCTGAGACCTAGTGATAGTCTGTATTTTCTAATTCCTTTCACCTGGGAGACCAAAGAAAAGCTTATTTTCTCTGACTCCCCCTATACTAGGATAGGATTATAAATGTGATGGCATAGATGTAACTTAGAAACTCATTTTAAAGGCCACTTCAAAAGAGAAGTTCCAAAAGTGGAATTAGCAAGGCAATGTCCCTGGAATAGGCATGTAAGTGTATTATGCTATGTTCATCTCTATAGTTTTGCCTACAATCTCAAAGCTAATGTTATCCACATGACAAGCCACAATAAACCTATACTGAATACAGAAATAAGTGAAGGCATCAATAAAAGAACAAATAAGGAAATCCACTTAGAATAAAATGTGTCTTAGCAAAGAGCCAAGTCTGAAGACATTTCTGGATCTGTTGAAGATAACATGAGATAGTAACATGAGATAGAGGAGCATGGAGTGGCATGTTTCTGGTGGAAAGGCTATGACCTAACTCCCATATGCCATAGAAAGAGGCTACTGAGAAGAACCACCTTGGCCATGGCTAAATGAGCCCAACTCTGTGGCCTATACTGTGCTGTGGAAGGAAAACTTCCTGAGAACACAAGGAGGAGGGAGTCTACCAGTCTCTGCTTCATATATGTAGCTTACATAAATATTAGAATGAAAATAATTCATCATGAAATACATAGTTTTATTCAATAACCATTATGAACAACTTCCCTAAGTTATTTTGAGTGACAACACTTACTTGCACATATTTTGTTTGCTTACTTGTAACAAAATATATATTATTTTCTGTATTTTTCAAAAGATATCATAATTTTAGTCTCATCTCTTTAATGCATTCTTCTATAAAGTATTTCTCAGTTCCTTCTTGATGATTCAAGATATAATTATAAGTGTTTCATTATTATTCACATGAGCCAAGAAATGTTTGCCAAATTTTCGTATCATACATACACACATCACAAAACTTAATCTCTACTTATCAAGATATGAAAAATAGCTTTTAAATAAGATGTGACATTAATTACCCAAAATAAAAATATTTTTAAACAAATGCTAAGAGAAAACTTGGCATTTTGTGATTTTTTAAAGTCTTTCTGAAGCTTTGCTACAGAGATAATTCTCCCACACATGAGGCTTTGAAAACATTAATAAAAATCCCAGCTGAATCTCAAATTTGCTAGGCAACAACAATATATACTGTTAAATTCCAAATGGAAAAGATTAATAATCTTCTTACAACTCAACAGCTTTACAAAAACTTAATTGACTCACTCAGAAAAATTACTGTGCAACAACCATATTTGCCAGGTTATTTGTTTGAAGTGCTACACATTTAAAAGTTGGCAAAATAGTCATGATTTTACTACTACCCCCATGTAACGTATACTCTTAATAAATATACTCAAATAAATATAAAATATCAAATCATGTGTTTTGATAATAACAAAATAAGGTGGTATGATTACCACAGCCAGCACTTCTGGGGTGACATTTAAAATGAGACATGGCAGAGAAGAAAAAGGAATCAAAGGTATCCAAATTGGAAAGGAGGAAGTCAAACTGTCATTATTTGCAGATGATATGATAGTGCACATACAAAACCCGATTGGCTCCACCAAAAACTTACTCGACCTAATAAGCAAATTTAGCAAAATAGCTGGGTATAAAGTCAATATCCAGAAATCAAAAGCATTTTTGTATACCAATAATGAAACAACAGAAATAGAAGTGAAAAAACAAATCCCATTTACCATGGCAACAAGAAAAATAAAGTACCTAGGAATCAACTTAACTAAGGAGGTCAAAGACCTGTACTCAGAAAACTACAGAACAATGAAGAAAGAAATCAAGGAAGACACAAATAAATGGAAGCATATACCATGTTCGTGGATGGGAAGAATTAACATCATTAAAATGTCCATACTACCC
>PVIW01005778.1:0-99552 GCA_004026585.1 Noctilio leporinus | reverse complement strand
TGTCCTTCACTGACTGGCTTATTTCACTAAGCATAATACTCTCCAGTTCCATCCATGTTGTTGCAAAGGGTATGAGTTCCTTCTTTCTTTCTGCTATATAGAATTCCATTGTGTAAATGTACCAAAGTTTTTTGATCCAATCATCCACTGATGGGCACTTAGGCTGTTTCCAGCACTTGGCTATTGTAAATAGTGCTGCCATGAACATAGGTGTACACAGGTTCTCATGAATTGGTGTTTCAGGATTCTTTGGGTGTAGTCCAAGTAGTGGAATCACTGGATCAAAAGGCAGTTCCATTTTTAGTTTTTTAAGGAAACTCCATACTGTTTTCCACAGTGGCTGCACCATCCTGCATTCCCGCCAACAGTGTACAAGGGTTCCCTTTGCCCCGCATCCTCACCAACACTTGTTGTTTGTTGATTTGTTAATGGTTTCTTGTTTAGGTTTGCATTTAACTTATGTTCTTTTTTCCCTTATGTTCGATGCAAGAACTTTGAGTACAATGAGAATATACCTAGATTTACTCACGCTTAAATAATAGTACAATACAAGTGCATAAGTGAACTGTAGGGAGTATATGAGAATTTAAAGACTTTGTACATCACTCAAGCTAGAGAAATACTATCCTGAAATCTCAGAGGAAGGCAATGGCAAGTTGGCTGGGTTATCAGCTTTGGGAGACCATTCTCCACGGTACTCACATTTCTCTCATCTTGTGAACAGAGGCACTGGATGCTTTTGTTCTGAGCTGTCTTTTCAAGAATACTTGTATAATGAACAGTATTGGGGGAGTGGGTGGGTAGGGAAGGGACAAAGGGGAGTAATAAGGGAGATGGATGTAATACAACAACAATAAAATTAAATTAAATTAATAGAGGTAATATCACTATGAAGCACAGTACAGATTTGCTTCTAGTGTTGGAAGACAGAGTAAAAAGGAGGCATGCTTACTGTCCTTATAAAAGATTTGAGTTTCCTTAGCTCCATGTCCCTCTTCTGTAATGCAACCTGTCACGTGGCCCTCTCTGAATTACCCCATGGGTTCATGAGGACTTAGGGAACTGGCACATAAATGCAGGCACTCTGACTAGTACATATTACTATGAATAAAAACTATCCTTTGGCTGTGACCGCAGAGTTTCTAGTCTTTTGCCACATCCATGAAATTGTAACTGGCTAAAGTATGATCTTACAAGTATGGTGAAATCTCAGGTCCTTCATAATTCTAAACAATTCATGTTGGCCTCAAAAAGGAAGTGGAGTTTAAGATATGGCCTGGAGTAAAGATAGAATTTATTTTAGATGAATGTGAAGCTGGCATTCTGACTGGGTGACTGTCACAAACACTTAGAATGAGAATTGGCTATGATCTATGTGGGTCAGGTGGCGCATAGCATTAGCCTGATAATAGAGGCCTAGGGATAAAAAGTACCAAATATTAGATTGGAAAATTAATTTGGGGCTAAATTGTCATGTGTTTCAATGTTAGGATAATGCTAATTCTGTATGTGATAGAAAACCTTTGAAAGTTTCTGGTTCTTGGTCCCCCAAGTCATTTGTTTATTTACCTATGGTTTTAAGTAGAGAGATGACATTAAAAGTCAAAATAGGATGCCACAAAAGAGTAAAGTATGGTGTAATGAAGTAAAATCACCAAGGTTTTTATCCTGATCTGACACTTAACCAACTATGGGACCTTGGACAAATTCCTTCTCTGAGTTCAGTGTTTCCATATGAAAAGGAGGAATACTAGTCACCTTAGCTTAGAGAGGTACTGCAAAGATTATGGTGTCTCCCAAGTGATTAGTACAGTACTCAATACATAGTGGGGTGTCAATAAGTGATGAAGGCTCTCAGCTAGCAATGAGCAGAATGTAGAAATGAGGGCAGGGTGCTCCTTTGTTCTGAAACTATTACAGTTATATAGGATAAAATTGTGACCCAGGCTAAGATACTGATAGTGGTAACAAGAAAGATCCTGAATAAATTGAAAACTACTAGAGCTTGGAGATCAATTGGATATAAAAAGGAAGTTAACACTTACTGAGTTCCTAATACATGCCAAGTGCTATTCTAAACACTTCTATGTAGTAACACAGTTCTCCTTAAAACACTGTAAGGAGGTCCTATTATTGTTGGTATCTCATGGCTGAGAAAGCTGATGCTCACTAAGATAAAAAGAACTTGCGTGAAATGAAATAACTAAGGAAAAGCCAATGGCAACTCCAAACCAGGCAGCACAATATCAAAGCCCATGTGCTAAACTACTACGCTCCACCATCCGTCAGTGTGGAAAGAAGCAAGGGGACAGGCAGTGTGTGAGGACTCCCTGGTTGGGTATTTCCAGCATCCCTGTCATGTCTGGTTCTGGTGCCTGCCATCTCTTCACACTGAGGTTTTTTGGCTTTTAGTATGTCTTTTATTTTATGTTTTGTTCTTGGTTGCCTGACAGGGTGTACCAGGTAACAGGAACTGCTGTAAATAGGACTTTGGTAATGTGGTGATAGGTGTGGGGGAATGGGAAGCAGTCTGTAGTCCAGTTAATAGGTCTCAGTCTTTTAGTGACTATGAACTTCACAAGTGTTTCTCAGTCTCCCTCCAGTCCCTGAGATGGGATCGGATGGCCAGAGTGGGCTGCATTTAGGTATTTCTCTTCTCCCAGGTGAGTTAGGCTCGGATAATACCCCAGCAGATTAGGCTTTCATTAATGGTTTCTCCTGAGTGTGGGCCTTTAGAAGAACTGTACTCTGCAGTGTTTCTAAGTGGTTTCTTCCTCCTTCCCCCACCCACCCCCCAGAAGCCCAAGGGGATTTTTTCTCAGTATTTACTACTGGGACGTGGTTGAACTCCTGGAGGTAATCTCACAATGTTGTGGAGACCCAGAGTGGCTCCCCCTGGAGTTTTGAACTCGCAGAGTTGTCCACAATGGGCCTCCATTGTGTTACAATCAGTTACAATTCAGGTTTTCCTCCTGGCACTGGTTCCTGTGATTGCCAGGAGTCTCTGGGAAGCCACCTGTCCCTCTAGTTGACTGTCTCTCCTGTCTTGGGGCCAGTAGTTTGCCCTGTGTCCTCCCTCTGTTCCAGATGAAAGAAGAGTTGTTGATTTCTCAGTCTGTCCAGCTTTTTGCTTATTGGATAGAGTAGAAACTCCCTAGCTACTTACATGCTGAACTGGAAGCTGGAAGACTTCCTCACCCGTCTGAGAACCGAGGAGCAGAAGCTCACACTGAGAAAATGATGCTCTGTGTCTTGACATGCTGAGTTTGGGGTGGGGGAAGATCAGAGTGAAGGTGACCTGTACAGGTGCCTATGTGAGACGCTGGCAGACATCTGCAAGCTGTTACTGAGGTACCACCTTTCCGTTTTGAGAAAATTGGCTCCTTAAAGTAGCTGTGTTCTGAACGTGGTGTCAAACCTCTTCACCTCCCTCCAGCAGAGCTGGCATTCACCGAAGAGAACCAGAATAGCATGTAATGTTCTAACGGCTCTTCCAGCAGTGAGACTAAATACACATAACGATTCTAAATTTGTATCTGCTGTGAACACGAACAGTGTCACAGTGTCATTCTGCTGAGGTTCGTCTGGACAAATTATATGCAAAGAAGGGATATGCATGCTCCATCACTTCCCTGACTTTCCCATCTTCCACATCACATCTCTGTGCCCAAGGAAATAACTCCGGCTTCACATTTAGTCTCTCTTACTTAGTGGCTCTGTCATGGAGATAATGAATAGGGAATGCACATTGAGAAAGAAATAGAAAATTTAGAAGAGATACAGGTTTTTCTAACAATCTCGGTTTTGTATCTTTAAATCAGTTCAGTCCCTGTTAAAAGGTTTATTGGATGGTTACACAGAGGAGCAAAGGGAGCAAAATGTTTTCTCAGAGTGGCAATCCAGGCAATCTCATGAAGAACTCACAGGGTATGGGATACAACAGTAGCTCTCATCCTCCATCCTAAGTTCTAGGAACCTAAGAGGAAATGAGCCGTGCTCCATCTACCTGCTGCCTTTCCTGATTCATCTCTGCTTCTTTCGCCTGGTGGCTTTGTCTTGTTTCCTGTCTTCTTCCTTAGCATTGTTTGGCTTATTCCTTGGCTGCCAACTACAGATTCTTTCTTTCTAGATCTCTCATTAAAACTACAGATTAGGCCCTGGCTGGTGGCACAGTGGATAAGGCGCCCACCTGCAAACCAAAGGTCACTGGTTCGATTCCCAGCCAGGGCACATAACCAGGTTGCAAGCCAGGTCTCCAGTCAGGTCTCCAGCCAGGTCCTTAACTGGAGGCAGGTGAAAGGCAACCATACATTGATGTCTCTCTCCCTCTCTGCCTCTCTCCCTTCCCCTCTCTCTGAAAAACAATTAATAAAATCTTTTTTTAAAACCCTGCATATTAGCCTAGCTGGTTGGAGCATCCTCCCAATATGCCAGAGTTGGGGTTTTGACCCCCCAGTCAGGGCACATACAAGAAAAGAATCAACCAAAGAATCCATAAATAAATGTAGCAACAAATTTCTCTCTCTCTCTCTCTCTCTCTCTCTCTCTCTCTCTCTCTCTCTCTCTCCCCCTCCCCCCCTCTCTCTCCCTCTCTCTCTCCAAATCAATTACAATCAAAATCAATTTCTCCATATGAGAAATAAGAAATGTTATGATTAGGATCGTCAGCCCCATTAAGAGAGGAACACACCTGTGGGAAGGACAATGCAGGACTACTGGACAGCCTATAAGTGATAGCTTAGGGTCAGTTACCCATCCTCGGTTCCATCAGCTGGGGGTTGTGGGGTCAAGTAGCACTAAGACTGATGACTTAGCTTTCTTTTGATTCCTCTCCTAACCCAGTTCAGTACACCTAAGCCCCCGTGACAAGCCATGGCAGCAGTAGGCAATGCTCCAGGACGGACCTATCTTGCTCCCATTCTTGTCTGGTGTCCACCAGCTCTGAATCCTCTATTAATCATGTCTCCTCACCTGGCCACTCTCTCATATTAATATCTGTTTGTCTGGCTTCTGACACTTCAATACCCATCAGAGGCTGTGGCTCAGCCTTACTCTGTCAACTCTCTCCATTTCACATTGCCTCACAAATAAACCCCGACCCAGCGGCTGTGGAGGATACAGGCTAAGCTGCTGTAACAAAAGACTACAAAACTGTAGAGGCTTAAATAGATATGAGCTTACATCTCTCAAGTAACAGTGAAGAGGCACATGGTCTGTCATTACCTGCTATCACGAACATGTGCCTTCCCTCTCTGGGTTGCAGGTGGCTGCTTCCATTAATGCCTTTTGCCAGCCAGCAGGAAAGAGGAAAAGAGGAGTGCACACCATTAGAAAGTGCATATTACTCGATTCCCCAGCCAAGGCACATAACCAGGTTGCAGCCAGGTCTCCTGCCAGGTTTGTGGCTGGAGGCAGGTGAAAAGCAACCATACACTGTTGTTTCTCTCCCTCTCTGTCTCTCTCCCTTCCTCTCTCTCTCTGAAAATAATAAAATCTGGGTAAATAAATAAATAAATAAAGTGCAGATTACTTGTGCTCACATCCCACCGACTGAACCCTAGTCACATGGCCCCACATAGCTTCTAACAGGGCCTAGGAAACATCATCTGTAGATGAGCAGTCGTGCCCTGCCAAAGCTTGCAGTTGGAGTGGGTGGTTGGCTCACCGAGAGGAGAGTGGATCCTGCGGAACAGCCAGGGGGCTCAGCCATAGGGAACAACTTCAGACCCAAATGCAGGAACAGATCCAGATTTTAAGGAGCCTGAAGCTTATGCAATGTTTAGGGTTCTCTTTCACATAAAGACTGCAAAGGAGTAACCACAAAATTACAAATACAGGATCTTGGAAGGAGCCCAAGCTAGCGAGAAGCATGAAAACTTGAACTTCATCAGCTTCATGATTAAGCCCAATCAAGTTCTCTCAGTTGCTACGAAGGGTAGGTTGGACCATTTACACAGGATGGATTTTGTTGACTTTCAATGCCAGGGCCAAAGGTGGTGGCAGCATTTTGCTAAATGATAAGAAAACAAAACAAAACCTGGCTTAAATTCCCTCTTCCTGGTGGGTGGGGAGGGAGACAGAAGGGAGCAAAAAGGGGATGGATGTAATACAACAACAATAAAATTTTTTAAAAAATTCCCTCTTCCTGATGTTTTCACTGTCGTCCCTACCTACCCATGCAAGGCCATTTGCTGATGGTTCTTCCCCCAGCCAGGGTGGAAAATGCTCTGCCCCCGATGGTGTAACTGGGTGGTAAAAACTGCTGCTGTGTGTGATTTCTCCTCAGGAGCAGTCTACTTCCTAGCCCCTGATTGGTGGAGAGGCCTCCTTATTTATGGATAATTATTCTGTGCAGACAAGATGCCACAAGAAGCCCGTTTGGCAGCTGCTCATGGAAACTCTTACTGTGTCTTCATTTTCATATCAGTAAGCACACTGTGGGAGATGAAGAACAGACTGAGGACTATGGCATCATCCCGCACAATCAATCAAGACCAGGCTCATTAGATTTTCCAGGTGCTTGAATACAGGGGACTGCATGTTACATAAACATATAGATAAACATTCCTAGCCACGAGGACCAAAAAATTGTTACAGAAGCCTTTAGAAATAAAACCCTTAGAAAAATAAGTCTTTAGAAAAGGCTTGAATTCTTTTGCTTGTATGCTCACTCTCTCTCATTCTCTCTCTCTCTCTCTCTCTCTCTCTCTGTCTCTCTGTCTGTCTCTCTCTCTTAGGAAACATAATAAAACTTCAATACAATTGAAGTGCTTGGGCTTGTGTATTATTAATGAGTTTCATGGAGTGCAGGAGTGTTCACTCCCCAAAATGAAAATCTGAAAATATACATGCTAGAGGTTAGATGAATTCAGATGCACAAATACTAGCACATTAAGAAAAATATTCAAGAACAGTTTTTTTTTTCTTTTATGTATATTTTATTTCATTATTTTTAGAAAGGGGAAGGGAAAGAGGCAGAGAGGGAGAGAGGCATCAATGTACGGTTGCGTTTCACCTGCCTCTAGCCACAGATCTGACTGGAGACCTGGTTTGCAACCTAGTTATGTACCCTGGCTGGGTAATTGAACCTGTGACCTTTGGGTTCGCAGGCCGGCGCCTTATCCACTGTGCTACCAGCCAGGGCTCAAGAACAGTTTTTCACAAGGGATAATATTACTTTCCATATCTGTGTTCATACCATCCCTCAGCTATATTTAATGTCTCTGACTTTATAGCAGAGATTTTTTTTTTTTTCCAATCATGTTCTTCCCTCATTAAAGCTACAGCCTGCTCTGGCTATTGAGAAGTCATGGGTCACTGCATGGCTCATATACAGGCAACCTTGCTCTTCAGTGGTTTTAGCATACCCCCACTTCTCAGATTCAGTATCTGTGTATCTAAGAGCATTCTGACCTCCTGACTTACTTCCTGTGAATATGACAGAATATGTCTTGAATATGGACATCCAAGCATTTACCTGGTCATTTCCCTAGCATTTCTTCTTATGCCTTAAGTGCATACTCTTCAGGAGGTCCACCCTGAGTCATTTCCCCTACTTCTTAAATTTAACATTTATATGTTGATGATATTTTGTGCTTTATTTCTAGCTCAAAAAGAGTCCTTTTTATTCCCCAAACTTTGAATAGATTCCGTGGGGTCTCTCCACTTGGATCCAATACTAGCACCACAATCTCAAACATTTCCAAGTATGAACTCATTCCCCCCAGCAACCCATCTGTCCCTCCTCTCATACTCCATACCTCCATGGATGGCTCTGTCATACCATCCATCTAGGAGCCATGCTGACTTCTCCCTCTCATTTATCTTACTCTCCACATTCAGTCACCTGGTTGTGTTGATTCAACATCACTCACTTATTTCACACCTACCTACTATTCATTCTCTACTGCAAAGACCTTCAGCCAGAACCTCCTTCTCTTACCTAGATTACTGAATAGCTTCTTGTCTTTCTGCTTCCCCCTGCCAGGCTAATTTTTCAAAGACACAGTTTTATTACTGCCTGGTCTAGGATTATTCACCATTCCCTACAACTTTTAGGATAAAGCCAAAAATCATTAGCAGGTATGCAAAGCCCTTCTTCTTTTGTCGTTTGCTTACCTGTTGGGCAAAATCAAGTTACATCAGAGCTCAGAAGTCACTGCTTTCTTTGTTCTCTAATTTTTTTTTTTTTTTTTTTTTTTTTTTTTTATTTGGAGGTCTCACCACCACCGAGAATCTTCTCATGCTGCACTGGGTCTGGTGCCCTTTCTCTGCTCTTGTAATCTTCATGTATGGCTGTCCCATGGCTCCTGCCACACTTCATGGGTACTGCCTGTTCTTATTGAGTCCCCCACACTTAGATTAAGCACCTGAATGGATCATTATTATCAGAAATAAACACTGTACATTGTTTCTGTTGCCCACATTTTAGCAGGGTACTACTCATAATAGGCACTTAACGTATGCCTATAAATGAGTAAGTTTGGTAGAAGAAAATCTAATATTAGGTAGATGATTAGAGTCAATGACTACAAATTCCTAGAAATTGTGCTTATAAAATTTGCTGAGCACCTGACTGGTGTGGCTCAGTGGATTGAGCACAAGCCTGTGAACCCAGTCAGGGCACACACCCAGGTTGCAAGCCAGGTCTCCAGCTGGAGGCAGGTGAAAGGCAACCAAACATTGATGTTGCTCTCCCTTTCTTCCTCCCTCCCTTCTTCTCTCTCTAAAAAATAATGAATATTTTTTTAAATTGCTGAACATACTCTACTCTAGTATTTGAGCTATCACTTTCCATACTCTTAGGTACAAGACTTTTTATCCCTTAAGTGATAACTAAGTACTGAGTCAGAAACTGCGTGATACCTCAAGGATGGGTAGGATGTAAAACTCTCTGTGGCATTACTTCTCCCTCAAGAATCTCCCTCAAGAACCTTAAGACGAGGTTAGAGACATGGCTCATAACCATTATATTGCTATGGGACCATTGCTATTCATATAATGCAAGTGGTCCAGGAAGTCGAAGGGAACAACATCTTATTTTTCAGAGAAAGCAGTAAGAGCAGGTGATAGCTGACTCTTGAAGACTGGGTTGGTGCTCATCAGGATGATACGAGGTTGGCCGTGGGTCTGGGAAGTATGTTGCAGAGGGAAATATCAGCTCCTAGATTAGGCAATGACCAAATTCCAGGAGGTTGGGGATCTCAGCTGGACAAAACCATCAAGGGCAGAGCCAGTCATTCCAAAATGTTTGGACTTTGCTTTAGAGGCAATGAGGAACCACTCAATAGCTTTTTAAAAGTTTAATGCAATTTGCATTATTGAGGGACCATTTAGGTGCCTGTATGTGGGGATGTAGAAGGATAAGAAAGAAGAAGCTGCAAGAACACCTAGGAGATATTGCAGTGTCCCAGGTTAGACATGGTGGAGGCAGCATTTCCAGGGGTTATGCATGTAAACATCTGCATTCAAACCCCAGCTCTGTACTAGCTAAGGCAAGTTAGCTTCTCTGTGCCTCAGTGCCCTCCTCTAAAAATGGGTTTATAATAATAACAATAAGGTAACTGTGCAGGTTTAAAGGGAAATTTATACAAAGTGCTTAGAAAATTGTCCATCTAAAAGTTAAAAAAAAAATAAGTATTTACTTTTTTATTCTATGAAGGTTTGAACCAAAGAAGAGAACATAGACTAGAGGAGACAAGTCCAATATTTAGCAAGTAGAATTGAAAGCATTTGGAGTGTGACAAGATCTAGAGACAGAAGAGATGGACAAGTTGAGAATGATCCCCAGGTTTCTGACTTAAACTGTGATGAGCCCTGGCCAGATGGCTCAGTTGGTTAGAACATCATCACACACAACAAAAGGTTGCAGGTTTGGTCCTCAGGATCAAGGCACATACCTAGGTTGCAGGTTTAGTTCCTGGGCAGGGCACATACAGAAGGGAACTAACTGATGTTTCTCTCTGACATTGTTTCTTTCTTTCTCTCTCTCTCTCTCTCTCAGCTCAATAAACATATCATCAGATGAGTATTTTATAAAAAAGAAGAAACTGGGTTGAGCGATGGTATCCTTCCCAGGGGAAGAGCAGAAGTTTGTTTTTTTCTGAGTTCCACTTTGTCCTGAGTAACTCACCTACCCACAAACCAAACTGCCAATCACATTTGACTATTACAGGAGAAGCAATATATCTCAGTCACTGAGATTCTTCTCTGTGTTTTCTTGTATTTTTGTTAAAGCCTTATAGCATAGTTTACCCAGACTAATTCAGTCTACATTTTAAGGGTAAATAGATGTTGTCCTTCTATCATACAGAATTTATTGCATACTCTGAATCATTCTCATTTTGATATAGTATTTTCCCTACCTTTATTTTCAAAAACAATTTTTTTTTGAGAGGAAGAGACAGAGCTGATGTCAGAGAGAAAGTGACTTTAAGCTTAGCAGAATGGGATGCAGAAACATGAAGTCACTTTTATAGGGCCATGGGTCAGTTTTAATATTTTCAAAATTTCACTATCTATGCCCCTCATTTTCAAGTGCCTGCAGTAATGAAGAGGTATTCAATTAGAAATATGCCTGTCTCCAAATCAGATGCCTCATAAGACTCTACTCAGAGTAAGAAGTTTTTGACAATCAGGGGTGTTTAGTGAGTTTCATTTGGGAAATGTTGAATCTTAGTTTCTTGCAGCACATTCAGGACTTATTTAATAGGCTGCTGGTTATGTAGATCTGGGACTCCGAGGAGAGACCCTCAGGCTGAAAGAGGGAGATTTGGGGATTCAAACCATGTAATTGTGTGGCCAGGTAGCAAAAGGAAACAATACAGACTGAGAAAGGGGTTGAGGGTGCAGCTTGGGAGGACACTGCCTCCAAGCAGTAGATGGAGGAAAAACTCTCAGAGGAGAAGGCTGAGCAAGATTAAATGGATGAACCAGAAGAGAATCACAGCATATTAGCTTAGAGAATGGATAAGGCCCCCTGTTGCCTAGCAATGGCAGTAACAACAGGTGCCTGGTAACACACAGTGCGGGAGCAGCACCTCAAATTCTAAAATTTTGTGAAAATTCTTCTTTGCCTGTAACCCGTTTTTGTTGAGTCCAGCCTCAAATCTTTGAAGCTACAGATTTATACTAATTTGCATGGATAGTCCATATTCCAGAAGCAAGGCAAAACTATATTGTAGCTGCAACGTTTTAATTTTCCATTTCAGGAAGTAGACTGTAGGTAATTTAGTTTCCTAACAAACACCCATTGTTTGTTAAGTCAAGAGCTAAAACACCTACAAGAATTAAGTCTTTGACCAGGCAAAGACGGGGAAAGAGACATGTGATTCTTTGTTTGGCCTTTTTGGTAATTCAGAAATTCACAATAAATTTCTCCCATGTGATTCATTTGGACAAATGCCTCATCTGTCCTATGTGAAAATAATTATCAGTAGGTCATACTTCTCAGGAAGAAACTATCCCATAGAATTATCATAATTAGAAATGACCCCACTCCACATTGCAAATATATCCATCCAGAATTTTAAGATTTTAAAAAATCTCAATTCAATGTTAGAACATGCAGTATGAACCTGCATGTGTAATTTTGACTTTCATTTACTCATCAGACATGTCTTGTACTAGTACTTTTGCCAGGCCCAAAGCAGAGTGCAGGGCACACATATGACATTCAAGGCAGATACTCCCATATCTCCATGGAGCTCACTCTCAGGCAAGGACAAAACGCCAAAAGCAATCAGAAAAGTAAACAAAAAAATACTTTAACTTATAATAAGTGCTGTGATGGGAAGAAGGCCTGAGTAGGAGGGTTACAGAGAGGATCTACTTTAGTTAGGATTGAACTAGGGCCTCTCCTAGAAGTTGAAATTCAAACTGAGCATAACAATAAGAAGGGGCTAACCCTGGAAAGAGTAGAAGCATTCCAGACAATGCAAGGAGAAGGCCAGTGTGACTGTCATTTAGCAAATGGCATTAGTGGGTGAGAGCTTCCAGAAGAAATATGGTAAAGATTTGAATGTTTCCATAAATGCACTGGAGAGGGTCTCTATGGAAAGGGATCTGGATGAAATGTTGCAGCTGTCCATACCCCTCAGCACATCACAAGCCGTAATAGCATGGCTGCCAAGATAAGGAGCAAAGTTTGTCGTTGGCATTGCCTGCATGGGTGACAGGTGATAATGAACTACATAGTGGTGAAGGGCCTTAAGTTCTGCTTTGTAGCCCTGCCACACTCATATCTTCCGCTGGGGAGATGTTTACTCCCCCTAATGATGGGCTTGGGTGGCAGATTCAATGGGTCTGAAGGAGAGCTTCCCTGATCTCACTTGTGACCTACATGTAAGTTGAGAAAGCTGGGCCTCTATTAACCCACACAGGAGAGGCTCACATTCAAAGTAGCACCAAAGAACTGGTGTGGTGCTAGCAGACCTGTAAATGATATTTTGAAAGGGTAAATAGGCCCTGGCTAGTGTGCACCAGCCCATGAACCAAAAAATCACCGATTCAATACTGGGTTGGGGCACATGCCTCGGTTGCAGGCCAGGTCCCCAGGTGGGGGTGTATGAGAAGCAACTGGTTGATGATGTTTCTTTCCTTCCCTTCTCCTCTCTCTAAAAGTAAGTAAAACCTTTTTAAAAATGTAAATGGCTTTTAAAGCAATGTAGGCTTCCCTGACACTTAATGATAAAGTTTTTGGTTTGCTTTCAGCATAAAGCTTAGTGGCTAGTGGGTATTAGCTAGCTGGCTGAATAAGTATTCAACTAAACTAGGCGTGAATTGGGAAGCGGTCTGAAGTGGTAGCAGGCAGCTTGAATCTAGAGGCAGCCAGATCCTGCTACTCGGGGTTTCTGGAAAACTACATCTGGGAGGCTGGATGAAGACTGCAGAGGACGTATTGAAGCATCTGACATACTAATTTGTATTGATAATTTGGTTGCTATTTTCATTATTGTCTTTCCGTTTCCTTACTGGATGCCTTTGCTCTCATTCACCTTCTAAATCACCCAGTTGGGGTTTCGCCCTGTCCCTTCCTGTTGCCAGTTGGTCATCCCCTGGCTGGGCTATTTCACTCATCTCTGCCAATCCCTGCTCTGCCTCCATCCCAACCCACAACTCTTTCTCCTTCCCTGCCATTCCTTCAACTAAACCAGAGAACCTGACAGTTCCTTCCTGATTGGAACCCTCTTTCCTTTTTTCACCTCTACTTTCTCATGTTTCAAGACTGAATGACATTTGTGAGGCCCTAAGTGGAAGCCCAACATTTGAGTCTTGAACGAAAACAAGGAAACAAACCCTCTGCAGCCTGATTCCCTGTTTACCAAAGGGACGGCTGGAAGGTCTCTGGTTACCTAGGATATTTTCATGGTGAGTGACTTCCCACATAGAATCATATTAGGCTTGGTTATTTTTCAGATTCTTCCTCATCAAGCTGTGTTTCAGAGCCTAGAATTACAGGAGAGGAAAAAAAATATTGTTTCTGGGAAATAGGAGGGAATCCCTGGTTCATGTTGGGGGAATATGATTCTGCAAGTCACAACCATTGTTAATCTGAGATATCAATAGTGAATTGATCTGCTGTGCCTCACCTGCTTACAATAAGCAGGTGGGTGTGAAGTTTTAAGGGCCTAAGAGATGCACTTATAGGTTGTAAAAACTAAAGAGCTTAGTCAAATAATAAACCTCTTACACTGGATTACTGAATTTATGAATGAAGCCAAAGAGAAGAGGTCCAGGAAAGGGGTTTACTAGACAGCAGTGGAATCCAGGCTTCCTGGAGCTCTTCAAAAGGGGTTCTCTGTGTAATCTCTTTGTGGTGAAAGATTGGTAACTCGTTCAGTAAACAAATTCCTGGTTTCCTTTAAGATAGAAAAGGGAATCATGCCAATAACAGGGGAATTCAGTGACAGTAAGGGTACTGGGTACCTAAGAGAGACCTCAAGACTTCCTCTCCCATTGATCTTCCAGACATGAACTCTGAAGACAGGAGATTTTAAGCATCTCAGTAGGGAATCGGGCCAGCTCAGGAGAATGAGTCCAACATAACAGCCACTCAGAGTTAACGAGCACTATCTGCACCCACAGAGATTCCAATCAGCATTTTAGCTCCCCCATTCTTCATCACGAGCAGACAGCCAAGATCACCAGACAACCCAGGAAAGCCTCTAATGATCAAAATGAGCAAATAAAAATACAACTAGGAAAAAACAGGCTGTTTAGGAAGAAGGACATTTTATCTCTACAAACTTTAATAACTATCTGCAGAGAGATAAAAGATACTGCAGCCATGAAATCAGCACAGGATGTTATCATAAAGGAAGTTTAGAAAACAGAGAGAGCTTTTGGGAAAAGAGATTTTCATAGCAGAAATAAAAATCATTCGAAAGAAAGCTCAGAAGATAAAGCTGAGAAAATCTCCCAGACAGTAAAGCAAAATGACAAGGAGATAAAAATATTAAAAAAATAATAGAGGAGCACTCCAGAAATTTCAACACGTAAATAAAATCATTGATTCAATAATTCAATTGAAAATTCCAGAACTGAAAGTGATGGGTTGGTTTCCTGATTCAAAGGACTCACAGCATGACAAATGAGGATCGGCCCACACCAGTGCACATCATTAAACATTTCCCAAATCATGAGACAAATATAAGATCTTGAAAGCATCCAAAGAGAAAAGAGATAGGTCACCCATAGGAGAGCAGTAGTCAGAATAGGTTTAAACTTTGTAGCAGCAACACAGGAATCAAGAAGATATGTAGCTGTACTTCTAAATTTTGAAGGAAAAGGATTCCATACTAGAATTCCATACTCAGTCAAAATATCTATCTCTGTGCATGAGGGTAGATTAAGGATGTTTTCTGGAATGCACAATCTCAAAATGTTTACCTCCCCTTTATGTTTCACTAAAAGTGGAGTACTTCAAGAAAAAGGACACAGAAAAGGTGAGATACAGAAAATAGGAGGTCCAACACTGCAGATAGGGGAAAGTGTTCCCCAGGAGAGTGTTAGAGGGAGAGCTCAGGGTGAGGGTTCTTCTGCAGCAGATGTGAAGAGCTACCAGTCCAGGTGAAGCAAAGTGGCATGAAAAGGGAGTTGTCATCAGCATGATGCTTGCTGCTACTGTGTTCTCTAACTACATGCAGAATGTCTGCATTGAACTGACCTAGACTCTTTATCTGCCCTTGGCCTGTCTCTGCTCCTTGGGTCAGTGGGGACACCTATCACACCCCCTCAAATGTAATCTGGTTAGCCCTATTCTTTTTAAAAAGTGTAGCGGAACACACATAACATTTAATTTACCTATTTAATTATGAATAATTTATTGTTTCAAATTCTCACTTGAGGATATATTTTTAAAGTTTAGAGAGAAAGAGTGTGAGAGAGAAACACCAATCTGTTTCTTCCTATAGACACCCTGACCTGGGATTGAACCCACAACCTAGGTATGTGCCCTGACTGGGAATCAAATCCACAATATCTTGGTGTATGGGACAACACTCCAACCAACTGACCTACCTGGACAGAACAAAACTTAACTATTTTTCTGTGTACAATTTAGTAGTGTTAAGTCCATTCATAATATTGTGAAGCCAATCTCCAGAATTCTTTTCATCTGGCAAAACTGATTGAACAGCTCCTCATTCCCCCCAACCCCCAGCCCTGGAGCCACCTTTCTCCTTTCTATCTCTATGAATTTTACTACTCTACAGACCTCATATAAGTAGAATTACACAACATTTGTCTATTATTGCTGGCTTGTTTCTAATTGAACCAAGCACAATGTTCTTAGGGTTTAACCATGCTGTAGCATGTGTCAGAATTTCCTTTCTTTTTAAGGCTGAATACTATTCTATTATATGTATACATCTTCAATCCTCTGTTGATGGACACTTGAGTTGCTTCCACCTTTTAGCTGTGATGAACAGTGCTGAACAAATATCCCTCTGAGACCCTGTTTTCTGTATCTCACTTTCTGTGTGTCCCTTTTCTTGATGTACTCCCTCTTTTGGTGAGGCGTGAAAGGGAGGTAAAGTTTTTGAGACTGTGCATTCCAGAAAACATCCTTATTCTACCCTCATACACAGAGATAGTTTGACTAAGTATGTAATTCTAGGATGAAATCATTTTCAGAATTTTGGAGGTACAGCTACATAACTTCTTGATTCCTGTCTTGTTGCTAAGTATTTATCTGAGTATATACCCAGAAGTGGAATTGCTGGGTCATATGGTAATTCTATTTTCCCCAGCTTTATTGGGATATAATTGATATATAACATCACGTAAGTTTAAGCTGTACAGTGTGTGCACTTATGTATTGCAAAATGATTACCACCATAGTGTTACCTAACACTTCCATCATATCACATAATTACCATTTCTTTTTCATGGTGAGAAAGTTTAAGATGTACTCTCATAGCAACTTTCAAATATAAAATACATTATTTTTAACTATAATCACTATGCTGTATATTAGATTCTCAGAACTTATAACTGAATATTTATATTCTTTAACCAACATCTCCCCTTCTTTCTCACTATTCTAGTCTCCATTTGTGTTAGTTCCACATTTTCAAATTTCATACAGTATTTGTCTTTCTCTGTCTAACTTATTTCAGTTACACTGAAGATCCATCTATGTTGTTGCAAAAGGCAGAATGTCTTTTTCCTCATGGCTGAATAATATGTCATCATGTATATATGTATATGTATACATATTCATACAAAAATGTATATTTGTGCATATATATATATCTGTTGATAGGCACATAGGTTGTTTCCATATTTTGGCAATGAATAATGTTGCAATGAACACAGGAGGCCATTTTTATTTCCCTATTTACTCAGAAGTTGGCTTACTGGGTCATATGGTAGTTCTATTTTTAATTTTTTGAAGAATCTTCATACTGTTTTCCATAGCGACTACATCAATTTACATTTCTATCAACTGTGCACAAGGGTTCCAAATTCTTCGCATCCTCATCAACACTTGCCATTTTCTGGTTTTCTGATAGTAGCCATCCTACTGGATGTGAGATGATAGTTCACTGTGGTTTACCCTATTCTTGAGAGCTGGGGGAATCCGTGGTGAACTCAGAAAATAAAGACTGGAGAACACACTCCCTTGATTAAATTTCTGTTAGACATCTGGTGTTGGGGTCTTTCTACAACACTGCCAGTTCCCCTCTATGGTGATGTGACTTTACACAGAATGTCAATTTATCAAATGGGACTACAAAAACCCTAAATCTTACTCAACAACAAACTTCACTAATGAATCAAAGGTTACAAGCAAGCAACAGACACAAACAGAACATTCTTTTTATTCCAGAAGTGTCCCTTTCTCCTGCATTAGGACATATTTGATCCAAAGAGGACATACAGATGGCCAATATACATATGAAAAATGCTCAACACCACTACTCATCACAGAAATGCAAATTAAAATCACAATGAGATATCAATTTACACCTGTCAGAATGGCTATCATCAATAAATCAATAAACAAGTGTTGGCGAGGATGTGAAGAAAAGGGAACGTTCATGTACTGTTAGTGGAAATGCAGATTGGTGCAGCTACTATGGAAAACATTATAGAGATACCTCAAAAAATTAAAAATGGAACTACCTTATGACCCAGCAATTCCACTTCTGGAAATATATTCTAAAGAAGCCCAAAACACTGATTTATAAGAATATATGCACCCCTATGTTCATTACAGTACTATTTACAACAGCCAAGACTTGGAACAGTCAAAGTGCCCTTCAGTAGATAAGTAAATTAAAAACTGCTATACATTTACACAATGGAATACTACTCAGCCATTAACAAGAAGGAAATCTTACCTTTGCGATAGCATAGATGGACCTGAAGAGTATTATGCTAAGTGAAACAAGCTAATCAAAGAAAGACAAATACCATATGATCTCACTTATATGTGGGATCTAATGAACAAAATAAACTAACAAATAAAATAGAAATAGACTCATAGGTACAAAGACCAGACTGATAGCTGTCAGAAGGGAGGAGGGTTGGGGAGCTGGATGAAAAATGTAACGGGATTAAGCAAAAACAAAGAACAAAATAAAAACCTCATAGACACTGAATATATGTGGAATTTTTATACCTTAGGGTTTAAGTAGGAGATTGTAGAAACTATATCTTGCAAAATGTAGATAAAGGATCCTACTTGCCTTTCTCTTGCTTCTTGCCTGCACTTCTCTTGTATACTCACCTCAATTACAGTATTTTCCCATGTATCACACTTGTTCATGTGTGTGTGTCTCTCCCACTAGATCATGGCCTCCTGCGGGCAGGACCCTTGTCATATTCTTCTTCGTTTTAGAGATGCTAGGCACATGCAGTGCTGTTTCCCAAAAACGAAGAATCAAGTCAAGAGGCCTCTTTATCATAGCCACTCCCTACTTCCCACCTGTCTCTGCCTCTTTAGACTGTTGTACCATTGTCCCCTCCTTAATACACCCCAGACACTCTGACCCTTTTCCTGTTTCTCATCATGCCCATCTTATTCTCACTTGGGGCCCTTGCACTTGCTGTTGACTCTTCTTAGGGTGCCCTCTCCTAAGTTGGTTGTTGTAAGTCAGTTTTCAGCTTAAAATTTGCCTCTTAGAAGAGGTCTTCCACAAGTAATGTGTCTAATGCCACTCCCCTCTCTGTCTTCCCACCTGTCCCTTCTGTCCTATTACCTTTATTTTCTCCAAAGCATTTTTACTACCTTAAATTAGCTTATTTATTTGTTTATTTGTTGTCTCTCTCCTTTGTTGGAATAGGAATCTTCATTTCTCTCTCTCTCTCTGCTATATTTCCCAAAGCTAAATGAGTTCCTGAAATAGTTGCTCAATAAATTTATTGAATAAGTGAATTAATGGACAGGTACTCTATCAGTATTTCTACAATCAAAGTAAATAACTGCTTCATGAAAACTTTTGCAATGAACAAAATTTACTTGATTAAAGTGATTTTTGAAAAAGATTTTATTTATTATTTTTCAGAGAGAGGGGAAGGGAGAGAGGCAGAGAGGAAGAGAAACATCAATGTATGGTTGCCTTTCACTGCCTCCAGCTACGGACCTGGATGGAAACCTGGCTTGTAACCTGGCTGGGAATCGAACCAGCAACCTCTAACAAGCTGATTTTAAAACTGATATGGGATAGCACAGGAATTAAAACAATCAGTACAGTTTTGAAAAAGAAGAACAAGTTGAGTTGTCATGCCACCAATTTCAAAAATTGCTACGAAGTTCCAGTAAGCAATACAATGTGCTATTGGCAAAAGACTGACATGTAGATCAACAGAATAGAACAGAGGGCCCAGAAATAGACCCATACATATACAGCAGTTGATTTTTGACAAGGATGCAAAGGCAATAGAGAAAGACAGTCTTTTCAACAAATAGTGCTGAAACAACTGACATCCATAAAAAAAAAAAAAAAAAAAAAGAACCTTGACCTATATCCTGTATTATATACCAAAATAAACTAAAAATATGTAATAGGCTTAATCTAAAAATAAAAATATAAAACTTTTGGAAGATAACATTTTTTAAAAATCCTTGTGACCTTGGGTTAAGCAAAAATTTCTTAGATATGTTGCCAGAAACATACTCCATAAAAGAACAAACTGATGAATCTGACTTTATCAACATCAATAACTTCTTCTCTGTAAAAGACACTTCAGAAAATTTTAAAAAAGCTACAGACTGGGAGAAAATATTTGCAAATTGCATATCCAACAATGTACTTGTATCCATGATGTATATACTATGTAAAGAGCTCACAAAACTCAATAATAAGAAACAAAACCCAACTTTTAAAATGGCCAAAAGATTTAAACAGATACGTGATCAAAGAGGATATATGGATAGAAATTAATCACATGGAAAGGTGCTCCTCATATTTTAGGGAAATTCAAATGAAAACTATAATAAAACATAATTTTATATTCACTAGATTGTAAATGTAAGTTTGACAACTCCAAGATATGGAGAATCTAAAATTCTCCTGGCCTATTAATAGGAGTGTAAACTGGAATAATTTCTTTAGCATATAATTTGGCACAATCTAGCTATGTTGAAGATTCACATACCACATGACCCAGAAATTCCACTTCTAGATAGATTGAGAAAAACTCTAAACCTGTGCATAAAAAAGAAATGTACAGAAGAATGTTAGGTACAACATCGTGTAGGAAGGTAGGAACTGTAGAAAATGTCCATCCATCAACAAGAGAACAGATAAACTGGGGTTTGTTCATACACTGATGCTCAATATAGCAGGGGTTAGCAAACTATAGCCCGTGGGTGAAATGCAGCCCAATGCCTATTTGTGTAAATTCATCTTCATTGAAACCCAACCACCATCATTCCTTGATGTATCATCTAAGGCAGCTCTCCTGTTTTAATGGATCGTGGAGGAGTTGCAGCAGAGACTGTATGGCCTACAAAGCCTAAAATATTGACTGGCATTTGCAAGAAAAGTTCTATGAATCTTGCTATATAGCAACACAAAGAAATGATTCAGAGGTACATATATTAGTCAGGGTTCAACCAGGGAAATGGAGCCAGTGGGACATATATGGTAAGGGGTTTATTGCAAGGAATTGGCTTAACCCGTCTTGGTCCAGGCTGGAACTGTCAAGCAGTTGCTGAAGTGCTTGTCTACAATCAGAGATATTTCCTTCAGAGAAGCCTCAACTCTGCTCTTAATGCCTTTCAGCTGATTGAGTCAGAGCCATTCAAATGATCTAGGATAATCTCCTTAATTTAAGTCAACTGATTATGGCCCTAGCTGATGTAGCTCAGTTGGTTTGGCATCACCCCACAAAGCCAAAGTTCACAGATATGATTCCCGGTCAAAGCACATGCCTGGATTTTGGTCCTGGTGGCTGAGTCTGGGCACTTGCAAGAAACAACCGATTGATGTTTCTGTCACAAGTCAATGTTTCTCTCCCTCATTTCCCCTTTCTCTAAGAATAAATAAATAAAACCATTTTTTAATAAATAAAAAGTCAACTGATTATGGACTTTAATTACATCCACAAAATATTTTCACAGCAACACCTCGCTTAATGTTTGACTGAATAACTGGGGACTGTAAGACAACTCTTGTAAATAGAATGCTGAAAAACAAGAAAAGTTGCAAAATGTTATGTGAGGCATGGCAGCCTTTATATAAAGGCTGAAAACAAGCAGAACAATTTAATGAAGTTGATGGATATGTGGACTTATAAAACCATGTAGAGGAAATGATAAATGATACATGAGTACTTTATTATCCCAATTGTCACTGGGGAAAAGAGAAAGGAAAGGGGGGTAGGTATACTGTATCTGTAATTTTTTTTAAAGACAAGGGATTTCAAAGCAAGTGAGACATGTGAAGTTTTTATTAAGGTTAACCTTGATATTGCAATCATTTATTGTATTGTATCAGGACCCTTGGGGATAGTCCTCAGTTTTAAAGGCCCATTTTTGTCCACCACCAAGAATGACTCTTAATAACTGAGTTTGGTGAAAAGGAAAGGTATTTTATTTGAAGGGTATACAAATTTATATTAAAGGTGCAATTATGCCATTAAATCCCACTCCCTTTAAAAATGCATAAAATATACAGTCCTGCCTGATTCAGCTAGCTTTAAAATAGACAAGTAGCCCTGGCTGGTAGCACAGTGGATAAGGCACCAGCCTGCAAACCCAAAGATCGCTGGTTTGATTCCCCAGCCAGGGCACATAACCAGGTCTCCAGCCAGGTCTCCAGCCAGGTCTGTAGCTGAAGGCAGGTGAAAGGCAACCATACATAGATGTCTCTCTCCCTCTCTGTCTCTCCCCCTTCCCCTCTCTCTGAAAAATAATAAAATCTTTAAAAAGAAAAAAAAAAAAAAAAAAGGAGCCTCATCTCCTCTCTTTAAAAAAATAAAATAAAATAAAAATAAAGCCCTGGCTAGTGGCATAGTGAGTAAGCCGCTGGCCTGTGAACCCAAAGGTCGCTGGTTTGATTCCCAGCCAGGGCACATAACCAGGTTGCAAGCCAGGTCTCCAGCCAGGTCTGTAGCTGGAGGCAGGTGAAAGGCAACCATACATTGATGTCTGTCTGTCTCTCTGACTCTCTCCCTACCCCTCGCTCTAAAAATAATAAAAATCTTTTAAAATAAATAAAATAAAATAAAAACAATAGATTAAAATGTTTTAACTTATAAAATAAAAGACAAGCCAAAAATAAATAAATACAGCCTTCAGAAACGCAACAGTTCACAGCTTAGCATTCCTGTTATAAATTCAAAGTTCCCAGCAGCTGCAGTATCCAATTAGGGGAGGATCTTGCACACACTCCTGGACTCTCACGCCACCTGTGATTCCCTATCTTTGCACAAGATGCAGGTCTCCCCTTTCCCTTCTTGCCCTGCATCCCCCACCCCAAACAGGCGAGGTCTTTCCTGTTTTCCAGGCCATGTGTCTGTCTGCGGGTTATCCAGGAGAGACAGTACGTCCTCCTGGAAGAGAGCAAGATTGATAGCTACCACCTTATTTTAAACCAGGATCTCCGCCTGTGACGCAGTGGCCAAGTGCGTGAAATCTCATATAGCCTTGTAAACTCTTTCATCAACATTCTATGGTCAAAACCCCTCCCATCTTCTTGGGGCAGAGGTTGATACAGTTGTTTGCATATCAAGACACTAGTTACCAGCCATAGACATGCCAAGTACCTCTCTCAGGAAAAATGGCTTCCTTCAATGTCCCATACCCTAGCCCCAAACTACAGACAATGGAGGATTTTGGCTTTCTCCCACTCTGTAGCAATTACTGTTAACACTTGTAGGTATGTTTGTAATCTTTCACAGTACTTTTCTTTAATCATGATGATTGTCATCCTTTGGACAGGCCTAAAAGGCATGTTCACCTCTGAGCAGTCAACCTTGAATCAAAACCAAAGAATAGAAGCTTCTTTTTTTTTTTATCTAAATGCCCAACACCCTTTTAGTGGCTGCCTCAGGATTTTGTTCATGGATCAGTGTTTCAGGGAATGAGCCCCACCCCCGGAGAGCCGAGCCTAGAAAATCACGGTGATCAATGTGCTCCAGACTATGCTCTGCTGACACCATGGAGCAGAGTGTGAGTCATTTGTACTGGAGCCCTGACCTTGGCTGACCTCCGTAGTGTCAAGGTCTGTAGCTAAACAAAGCTCCTGATTTAAGGAGCTAGAGATAAAGAGGTGGTGGTCGATCACATGACACATAGCCGCTGATAGGATGAGACAGACTTGTCTAACCTGCCAAGGGGCTTTCACCAGGGCCTGCATTTGTGTTCAGACACTAAGGGCCGTAGCTAGCCTTAAGAGTTCATTGTGAAGAATGTCAGGTGACTTTTGATTAAGAAGTGGTTAGAGTTATACACAGATCTAGAGATTGTGAACTGCCACCTGCCTGCAGAAATTGACCAATTGACATTTGATACAGTGTACGAACGAACATGTCTATTTGCAAAAATTAACTCCTTTTTTACAACCAAAAATAATCTACAATCTTTGTGAAAATTGGAACATATGAAAAACTACAGAGAAGAAACCAAAACCCTCCCAAGAATAACACTACTGAGAGTTAATGGTGGTTTTATCCCAGTAATTTTTGATCAGGTATGCATACATTTTTCCTATAGTCAGTTCATTATTTTAACAATGGTCATTGGGAACCGACCATGTGCCAGGTATATAAACAAAATAATCATGGTCCCTGCCCTTCTGAAGGTAACAATGAGTTGAGATAGACTGACCAGAGAAAGTAAATGTATAAATGCACGAGAGAAATTTAGATAATGTGTGATACATTGTGGAAAATGTCATACCTAAAAATACTAAAGACTTGTGCTGTTTTATGCCCTGTGCCTAATATATATAAATACATTGACTAAAACAGGGGGTGGAGTATTAGAGGAAAGGAGGTTACCATAAATCTTTCAGAACAATGGTCAGGAACAACCTCTTGCCAGAAATGACATAGGTTCACATGGGCCAGAGAAGACAGCTGGGAGCAGATCCAGGGTAAGAGCCTTCCTGGCTAAGGGAACAGTAAGTTTAAATTCCCTGTGCATGAAATAGTTGAGCATGTTCATGAAACAGAAAGAGACAAAGATGACTGCCACTCTAGGGAGCAAGGGGCAGAATGGTCTGCAATGATACCAAAGATGTGTTTTATGGTCAGCCCCGTCAGACCCTGAAGGCCACAGTAAGTAAAGGGTTTGATTCTTAGACAAAGGGAAAGCCTTCGGAAGATTTTAAGTAGTGGAATTATTATTGAAGAAACCCTGGTTCTTCTCACCAATTCAGTAAAGAGTTCTAGATCAGTGAATCTGTTAGCACATACGCAAAATTATTAATGAACGGGAGAGCAAAAACAAGGGTGGCCAAAGGTGGGGTGGCAAGCCTGCCTTCGTGTGGCCAGGGGCCTGGGGCCTGAGGACTAAGGGCACCAAGAGCCCAATCCTTTGTTGTGAGCCCGTACATAGTTGGGATGAGAGAAAGCAAGTTACTTATTGAAAGGGAGGTAGGTGCTAGCTTTCCAGGACTTGGGGGCATGGACACCTAAAGGTATTAATGGGCCCTCTCAGGCCTTTAGGGCCTCAGATGCCTTTCTGGTTTGAGATGTAATCAGCCTCCAAGGTTTTTCTTCCCAGATAGTGGAAACAATACATAGAATTCCAAGGATTTTTCTCCTCCCTGCCTCACAGTGTTTCTGGTGATATGGAAACACCTGGCAATATTATCAGACCAGGCCCAGGACTGCTGGGTTAGAGGTGAGACTTGCCTCCCTCTGCTTCTAGCCTCCTGTAACCGTGACAATATGGGATAGCCATGGTTGTAAAAATGGCACTGCACAGTTTTGCAAGCTAATGTTAAGGAGGCAAGAGCCTAGTTAAAGCAAGGAGACTAGTTAAAGAAAGGAGACTAGTTAAAAGGTGCACATCTAAGCAAGAGGTACTGGCCTTTCTTCGGGCCAGGAGAGTAGTAGGTTAGGGTTTTGTTGAAGTGATACTGTTTTTATTGTCCTATGTATGCCTAGTTCATTTTACATAATTTTATAAAATAGAAAGGTTTTCAACATTTTTTATAGAACATCATTTAAAAATGTTTATATCAGCCATAATTCAGGAGACCCAAACTGGAGAACATGCAGGGAAATATAAGAATGATGCATTCTGAGAAAATAAAAGGGTGGCCCCAGAACTGTCACCCTTGTGGGTACCAAGGAGCTCTTTAGAGCAGCAGAACCAGGCAAAAGTTTTCCAGCTTTTTCATTCTCTCCCCATCTCAACCCCTATTTTCATCCCCTCATTTCAGGATGAGTGAAGGACTGAGTTTTTGTCATAGCTGCTAACTTGTGGAAAAATTGAGACCATTAACCGATACCATCTCCTGTACCTGTCTTGCCAACATTCTACAGATAGAATTTAAAATTTGGGGGTACTTTTTGCTAAACTTCTGCCCACCCTTAATCCATAGAAAGACAACTGCAGTTGGGTTTTACCAACAGTGGAAAAGCCCACATTATTGATTGCTACACAGAAGCCATAATTAAACAGAGCAGGCAATAGTCTTCTGTCAATAGGACTCAGTATTGTATTTTATTTATTTAATCGAATGTCTTCCATGTAGCTCATAGTCGAACCATCTAAGATCTACCTCCTTCTAGTTAGTAGATGGTGTCTAAAATTTAAAAATTATAAAATAGAGACATTAGTATATTATTTAAAGTTATAAAAATAAAAGCTATTACAAAAATAGGAAATCACAAACAAAAATTGGGTGGTAGAAAGGTGGGAGATAGTTCATAGTAGAATATCAAAGGTACTTTAAAGAAAAAATATAACTATATTATTTAATCCTAAAATGAGAGCTACCAGCACAACAACAACAAAAATGAACCAACAAAAAACAGAAATTCTAAAAAGTGGCCTTCCCTAAGACTAGAGCTAGAGATTGCATGGTGAGTAGGAAGGAAAATGTTATTTTAATTTTAGACTCTTTTATGTGGCTTGAAATTTTTTTATATGCACATGCTATATATTCACATTTTAAAAACAACTGCTTTATTCAGAGTAATTTACATACCATTCAATTCACCCATTTAAAATGTACAATTCAATGTTTTTCAGTACATTTAGAGTTATATTCCCATCACTGCTATCAAACTTCAGAAAATTTTATCATCTCCTCTCAAAATCCAGTAACCGTTAGTAGTCACTCTCCATTTGCCCATCAAGTGCCCCTCTTCCCAGTCCCGGCAACAGCTAATCTGTAATCTGTCTTTATATGTTTGCCCATTCTGAACATTTCATATAACTGATTCATACAACATGTGGCCTTTACTATCTGGTCTTTTCAGTTAGCATGATGTTTTTAAGATTCACCTATATAGCAGTATGTCTCAGAGTACTTCATTACATTTTATCCATTCATCAGTTTTTGGAGATTTGGGGTTGTCTTCTTTCTTTTTTGCTATTGTGAATAATGCTGTTATGAACATTTGCATGCAAGTTGTCATGTTAATACATGTTTTTACTTCTTTTGAGTAAATACCTAGCAATGAAATTGCTGGGTGATATGGTAACTCCGTGTTTAACCTTTTAAGGAACTCTCAGGCTGTTTTCTGAAGGATTATACCTTTTTATATTCCCATCAGCACTGTATGAGGGTTCCAGTGTCTCTACATCCTCAACAACACTTGTTTTTATATCTTTCTGATTCTAGCTACCCTACTGGATGTGAGAAATGCAAGTCACTGTGGTTTTGACTTGCATTTCTCTAATGGCTAATAACATTGAGTTTTGTTTCATGTGCTTCTTGGCCATCTGTGTATCTTTTTTAGAGAAATGTCTATTCAAATCCTTTGCCTTATGCATATCTTATTTTAACCTAAACATAGTATAAAATATTTTTTATGAAATATTTTATTTATTTATTTTTAGAGAAAGGGGAAGGGAAAGAGAAAGAGAGGGAGTGAAAGTTCGATGTGTGAGAGAACTATCAGTTGCCTCTCACGCTTCCCCAATGGGGGACCTGCCCTACAACCTAGGCATGTGCCCTGACTGGGAATCGAGCTGGTGACCATTTGGATCACAAGCTGGCACTCAGTCCACTGAGCCACACCAGCCAGGGCAGAACAAAATCTTTTAAAGCACAGTAAGCAAACACCAAATACTGAAGAAGGTAACTTTCAGTGAAGGAAATCGAGTAATTTCTTTTTGCCCTTACAAATTTTTCTCAATTCTTAAAATATACATACATTTTAATCAACATCAAATATTAACATTTCCCCTCAATTATTTATTGTTTTCTGATTTGAAAATGTAGTGTAAGAATTTTTGGTTTTTTGATAGTAGAATATCAAAGATACTTTAAAGAAAAAATATAACTATATTATTTAATCCTAAAATGAGAGCTACCAGCACAACAACAACAAAAATGAGCAAACGAAAAACAAATTCTAAAAAGTGGCCTTCCCTAAGACTAGAGCTAGAGATTGCATGGTGAGTAGGAAGGAAAATGTTACTTTTAATTGTTTTAAGCAAGCACAACAGTAATCTAAAGGCATCAATAGCTACCATTTTAGCAGATTTCCCTGTAGGACATTTTCTAGACTTTCTATAATTTTTTGGGTTGTACTACGTGGTAAAATTCAAATTATGCTCTTTAGTCATATCATGATATAAACAAGCCCTTCATATTAAATGAAACTCTTTAACCATTTCTTCTTGAAGTCTCTAGAAAAAACAAAACAACACACTGCTATAGTTCTCAGTATGCAGAATGGTCACAATAGAGGACTCCTTTCTTACACTCACTACTTTAAAAGTAAGGAAAAATATTAAGTTACATACACACAATGCCCCCAACCAATGGAAAACACAAACCAAGGAGACTGCAGAACCTGGCTGGATGTAGCCTAGACCACTGTTGCAGTCCAATGTTCTCACCCCCTTCACACAGGAAAAAGTCGAGAAGAGTCTTATCTAATATGAAGAAGCTGGGCAACATTTCTAATTTACATCTTCGTGGTGTGGCTTTGCTTTTCCGTTTAAAGTGTTTATAACACCCTACCCAACAACTTCCATATTTATTCTTAAAGGGTATTCATGCTGGAAAAAACTTCATCCCTCTTGCTTGCCCCATCCTCCTTTTCTTTCCCTTATCATAACTGTGTAACTCTTCCTCCTGGGATCACCTGTGCCATCAGGACAGGATGACTGCAGAGCTAGGATTTACGTTTCTTTTTCTTTTCTTTCCTCCCAAAGGCTCCAGAGTTTCTAGTTGCAGCAAAAGCTGATTGCAGATTCTATATTCTCCACTAGTGATTGCTAATGGAAGCAATAGCACTCTCCTAATGACAAAAGCTCTGGAAGACACGTTTTACACTTACTTCAAGTGTTCACTTTTCTATATCAATATAGACAGTTGACTCTTTGTTTTCATGTATGTTCACAAACACTTCCAAATCATTCCAAGCAATGGCATCCAGAGCTATTTGCATATAGTGGGCTAAAAATCTGGAGAAAGCACACAGATATAAGCATAGGAGAATAAACGTGGAAGACTCTTCCTCTTAAGTGTCCAATGGTAGCTGCTTAAGAATACACTTAAGATGAATGATGAGTCATTCATGCAGCACAGGCACAGACTACAGTGCTCACAGACACCTATGCTCTCCCCATCTTCTCCGGCACAGCTATTAGACATGCATTTCCTTGTCTTTAGGTGGGGCCATGGACTGAGTGATGGTCAGAGAAATATGGGTGGCTATGATATTTGCCATTTCAATACCTGACATCTTAAATTATTTTGCTTTCTTTCATTTCAGCAGGGATTTTGAAGGCCAATGTAAATAATGGGGCCACAGATGGAAGGAGCCAGGGTCCATGAATGACTGCCTGAAATGAAGTCAACCCTATTACCAAACCTTGTTGAACAGCGACACGTTTGAGAAATGAACCTTTGTTACATTAATCCACTGAGGATTGAAGGTTATATATTACATCATTTTGCATAACATATTTCCTTTTTCTACCCTCTACTGCAGCAAAATATTCTAGGCTCTGTGATTGCTTATGGGCTATATCTTCAAAGAAGTGTCAAAATAAGAACTCCAGTTTGCTAGCAAAGCATTGAAATATATCACCAAGAAGGGAGGCTTGCTAGGAAGGTTCTGCCTAAATGATTCCATGTCTAGGAACATCCCTAAATGTTTTGAGAAGCAAAGGCACAAATTAATGTTGTCTTTCAGGTGCATTTATTATGGAATAAGAGAAAGCCAAAAACCCCCACTCTTTGCAGTTTGGGGATGGAGGGTGGGACACTGAAGTGCAGCCATTTTTCCAGAAAGAGGTACTTTGCATATCTATGGCTGGTAGCTAGAGTCTTAGTTATGCAAACGACTGGATAAACCTCTTCCCCCAAGAAGATGCGAGGGGTTTTTGACCAAAGAACGGTGATAAAAGAATTTACAGGGCTACTTGAGATTTCACAGGTGGCCACAATTGGTCACCCTACCGCTGTGTCACAGGCCACCATCATGGCTTAAAATAGGGTGGCAGAAACATAGTCTCTCTCTCTCTCTCTCTCTCTTTCTCTCTCTCTCTGTCTCTCTGTCTCTGTCTCTGTCTCCTGGAAAACCAGCAGACTGACATGCAGCCTGAGAAGGGGGAGGCTAATGGGGAAAAGGGAGACATGCAGCTGTGCAGAGATAGGGAATTGTCTGTGGTATAAGAGTTGGGAACTGTGCGCAAGATCCTCCCCTAATTGGGTACAGCAGCTGCCAGGAACTTTGAATTTATAACTGGAATGCTAAGTTGTGTTTCTGAAAGATGGTTTCTTTTGCTTATCTCTTTTAAAGCTAGCCTAATTGGGCAGGACTGTATGTTTTGGGTGTTTTTAAAGGAAGCGGAATTTAAGGGCCTAATTGCACCTTTAATATAAATTTGTACACCCTTCAAATAAACAAAATACCTGTCCTTTTCACCAAACTCTGTTATCAACAGTCATTCTTGGCCATAGGCAAACCAGGCCCATTAGAACAGAGGGCCCCCTAAAGGGTCCTGTTACATATTCACATGGTGAGGTGTCTCAGAGGACTTGAGAAATCTTAAAGGGGGTTTCACGAGTTGACTAAGGTTAGCAGTTCTCTTCAACAGGGATTGTGTCATTAGCACCAGGCCACCACCTTCCTTCAGAAAGCAAAAGTGAGCAACTCCAAGTCTTGGCTCCAGAAGTTGCTCCTCCACACATAGCAGAGCCCACCTTGCTCCCGGTCAGCACCTGAGCCCTTCCCAAATGGTGACAGGAAGGCATCTGTTAACACAGATGTCCTGGGTGGACAGCTATTGCCACTGTTTGGGAAGCTTGAGTGTCCTTATTGAATTCATTACCCTTCCTTCTTTTTTGGCCTCCCCTGGAGATTCCTTTCTCAGTATTCTTTCTAGACCTGTTGCCCTTTCACTGTGACCTGTCTGATGTCAAATGTATTCACTATTGATAAGGAATTTCTTTTAATTTCAAGGAGGCAGAAAACAACTGAGTATTTCACATAATAGAACAAAGGTTCTAACAAAACCTATACTGCGTCATGGTGAATCCAGGGCATTCTGCAGACCACCTCCAGCTTGGGGATAAGATGGCAGGCTTGGGTCTTATTGGTGGGTCTGAAGTTGGTTTTTGTGACTTTAGGTAAGTTGCTTCAACACACTTCCCCAGGGTATAATCATTGCAACAGATTTTTTTTGCACATTGTGATTTGAGGAACATTGCTGACTCATTTCTGCCTCCTTCACCCACTTCAAGCTTTTAAACCAGCCTCTCCAACCACAGGGGGGTTTCTTTCTCTCATATGAAGACCTTGACTTTCGGCTCCCTTAACACACAAGTTCAGATTTGATATTTTGAAAAAATGCGTATATATTTTAATGTTTTTAGGATGCTTTTCAAAATCATGCTTCTCTGTGCTATATTAACAGTTCTCTTCTTTTTCCTTCTTCCTCTGTTCCCTTCTGATATTCCCTTACTTCTTGTTCATTTTTCAAATCAAACACTATTAAGATAAATAGTTTTCTATAACTCCTGAGCAAAGTGAAATTTCATCTAGAAAAGGTGTGCATGTGAGTCTTTTTGTTACTAACTAAAAAAAAAAAAAATGTTGAAGAGGAAAGGAGTAATTGAATTCAACAGAAAACAGATTGTACAAGCTAGTGGAAATTAAACCAGAAGCTTTAAGGGCATATGCATTTTTAAATGTAAAAACAACATAACATCGAAACTTTTTTTTCAAAGATCTTATTTATTATTTTTATTTATTTATTAAAAGATTTTATTTATTATTTTTAGAGAAGGGGGAAGGGAAAGAGGGAGAGAGACATCAATGTATGGTTGCCTTTCACCTGCCTCCAACCACAGACCTGGCTGGAGGCCTGGCTTTCAACCTGGTTATGTTGCCCTGGCTGGGAATCGAACCAGCGACCTTTGGGTTCACAGGTCGGCACCTTAACCACTGTGCTACCAGCCAAGGCCATTATTTATTATTTTTAGAGAGAGAGGGGAAAGGAGAGAGGTAGAGAGGGAGAGGTATATCAATGTATGGTTGCCTTTCACCTGCCTCCAGCTACAGACCTGGCTGAAGACCTGGCTTGCAACTTGGTTATGTGCCCTGGCTGGGGAATCGAACCTGTGACCTTTGGGTTCACAGGCTGGCACCTTATCCATTGTGCCACCAGCCAGGGCTGCAAAACTTTTTTAAATCTTAGAATTTCCCCACCCCACTGTAAGAACTTTAATTTTTAATCATTTCCCTATAGGAGTTGTTCGTGTGCATATTTTTCATGTACTTATATCCTCAATGTATATAATTTTGTATTTTGTATTTTGGTAAGGAAATCTTTATATATTTTTAGCTCTTTTTCATATTTATTAGGTGAATCACCAGGTATTTTGGGGAACTTTTTCAGGGTCAGACCTGAATGCCTGCTAACACTGGGCATCCAGTTTTCATGTTGTTTCTGGCTGAGTAAGGTACCAGGTAGTCTTGAGGAAAGCTAGGATGATACCAACCTCTAGGCAAAGAATTATGAGTTAAGTGAGACTTATAGTTGGTAGAGTTGTGTGTTTTTTAATTGAAAAATGAAAAACTTAGCAAAAAATTACTGAGGTCCTGGAAATTGTTTGAGAAAGGTTCAGATACAAGCCCAAGTCTTCTGAGTACATAGTATTCCCCCTCCTTTAAGTTTTGTTACTGTATGTGTTGAAAAGGGGTTTAAGGATCATGGACTCTTAGGTGTGTAACCTTTTGGAGCCTCTCATCTGACCACCTCAAGACACAGACAAGAACCTGAATCTGAGGTACCTGAAGCTGAGAGAGAACGCAGACTTCACTGCTACAGGGAAGTGGGTGGGAACGCAGGTCTTGGGACTTCTAGTTCAATGCTCTTTCCAATCCTGAGAGAAAGGAGGACCAAAGAAATGAATAGGATTAAGAAAGAAAAAATGCAGCAGAAAAAGAAAGCAAAACTAAAGGAAAGGAAGATGGTATGGCGAGAAAGAAGAGAAGGATGAGAATTGCGATGAGGTTTCAGGCCTCTGCTAAACTCAAGAGCAAATGTGAAATTAGCACAGTGCTTTGAAATGAGCATCTCAAGTTATACAGGGGAGTCAGCAAAGCAGAAACTCTTCCTGTCTGTTTAGAAATCAAGTTTTTAGAAAGAGAAGGCAATGTGATGAAAGATGATCATCCTGCAGTTGGGGAGGACTCCTATACTGTTCGATGTCCATGAAGGAAATACATGCCTTTATTTTCCTTTCATAACTGAGATTTTTGTTGGTTGTGTGGAAGATAAGTATGCAGGCATTTCAATTGTATACAGTTCTTACCCTGCGTACCAAAAACAGAGTCGTTTAGTTGCGATCCTCTTCTAAACAGGTATTCCAATGACTTTCCAGCTTAAAATGTGGTGCCTAATTTTCTTTAATAGAGTATCAAGTACCCATATTTTCAAATGTTGACATGCTGTTACATTGAAGTCCCATTAATTCACAATTTAATATCATATATACTACATAACCAAATTTTCAATCTTTCACAGAACATTAACAAAGTTACTATGAAAACTGGACTACCATGCCAAAGATCTTATAGGGTACACACAATTCTGAGAGCCAAGATCAAGGAGTGGTTTTCTTCAGGAAACGCTTCTACCAAAAATATGAGAATATAAATAATTTAAAATGTTTAAGACATATTATTAAATGCACAACTAACTCCAAATTACCATTTGGTATGCTTTGTATTAAGGATATAAAAACTACCCCTATCTATTGAATGTTAAACTGACACCCAAAACAATCAAAGCCTCCCATGTTCAATATACCACTATTTTCTGTCTGTACCAAAAAATAAACAACCAGCACATGATTTCACCTCTTAAAAAAGCATTTACACACTCTCAAATTGAATGAACCCTGGCTGGGTACCTCAGTTGGTTAAAATGTCCTATGATACACCAACAGTTGTCAGGGTTAGGGCACTTATAAGAGTCAACCAATGAATACATAAATAAGTGGAAAAATAAATCTATGTTTCTCAAAAAAAAAATCAATAAAAAACAATAAACACAAACAAAACAAAACATAGTCCAGGAACCCAAAGTAATAAAAAGAAATTACATTTTAAAAAATGGGATGAGGTGGAATTCCCACCTTCTTAAAAATGTTTCTAGAGCTACTAAAATTTTTGGCATTTACAAAATAGCTGATAAAACAGTCGTCTGGCCCTGGCTGATATGGCTCAGTGGACTGAGTGCTAGCCTATGAACCAAAGGGTCATCGGTTTGATTCGGTCAGGGCACATGCCTGGGTTGTGAGTTGGGTCCCTGGTTGGGGATGTGTGAAAAGCAACCATATATTGATGTTTCTCCCTCCCGTCCCCTCTCTAAAAATAAATAAATAAAATATTTTAAAATATATTCCCTTGGATTATACAAGAAGGAAGATAGGGCCTACCGGTAAGACATAGAATACAATATTAACAAGACTTGACTTCTTTTCTCCTGCTTCACCCAAGGCTGGACTTCTTCATTCTTAGTTTCTCTGTTCTTTGCAGGTAGGTCTTTAGGTTCCTGGTTAGCCACTTTGGCCTGTTTGTCCTTTGCTCCCCCTTTCCCTTTCATGTGCACTTTTTTATCTGCAGATTTAGCCTTTCCTGCTGCCATTTTTGGCTTCATTTCCACTTCTGCAGGAGCAGGTTTAGCTGGCAACCTTGCCAATCTCCCCTTGGACTCCTCCTTCACCACCTCCTTGGCATAGCTGACCTTCCTCTTGGCATGGTGGCAGCCTGGGGCACAGGGAAGGTGCATGCCAGGTGCCTGAGGGTCCTGGTGCACCGAGAGCCTTGGTGAACCTGGGCTGCCTGGCTGCTGCCCTCGTCCCACCACCCAAAGCTGCGTGGCCCCATTGCGATGCATGACTTTCATGTGGATTCTTGAGGATTTTTTTTTTTTCTTTTCTTCTAGCTGAAGAATAGATACAGATGACCTGATAAAAGTACCCACAGTAGACCAATGCTTCACAAATTCCCTCTGGCAACTCTTTTCTGGGTACTTATGGTACCTCAGTTTACCCTTGAGACAGCACTAACGAAAAAGTTAAATATGCATTAGCAACCTAGAGAAACTTAACCTTCCTCATTTCATAGGAAGGTCCATGAAGAATTTGTAACTAGCCCAAAGACCCATAACTTAGAAAAATTTAGTTAACGGGCTATAACAAACATCCTAAAACTTAGCAGGTGAGCTAGTTTTCCCAAAATGGCTGTAATAAGGCTCTTTTATTTGTATACATATGCATGCTTCTCCTCAAATCAGAAGTTTGTCTATTTCCTTTCCTCTAAAATCAGGTTTGCCTTGTAACTGCTTTGTCCAATAGAATGAAGTGGATGTTCTAGAACTTCCAAGCTCAGTCTAAGAAGACTGGCAGTGTTTAGTTCCTCCCTCAAAGGTAACTGCCAGGTAAGAAGTCTGACCATCCTGCTCAAAGGACCACATGCTCGAAGGAAGTCCAAGCTAGTGACTGGAAACACAGAGGTCATGTGGAGGCAGACTGAGGTGCCTGATGTGTGAGTGAAGACTTCTCAGACCTTCCGGCTCAGATGCCAAGTGAGTGACCCTAGCCAATACCCAGCTATGACTCATAGAATAGTGAGAAACATAAATGGTGGTTTTGGCTACTAGTTTTGGGTGGTTTGTTACTAAGCAATAGATCGTTGAAGTGGCGACTTAAAGCAGTAACAAGGTGTTGGGTTGGTCAAAAAGTTCGTATGTTTTGGTTTTTTTTTTCCTGTAAGATGGCTCTAGTAGTACATAGTTGTCTTTCACTTCATTCAAAATAATTTTGTTAGGTTGTATTGTGATAGCTGTCCTATCAGCATACATTTAAAATGACTTATCAAAATTGGTAAATTTTTGTATAGCCGTTTTAATATTAAGGATGGAAGAAAATATGCAATGTTTTTAGCATATTTTGCTTTGTTATTTCAAGAAAGGTAAAAATGCAGCTGAAGTGCAAAAAAAAGATTGTGCAGTATATGGAGAAGGTGCTGTGACTGAGCAAATGTTGCAAAAGTAGTTTGGGAGGACTTCAGGTCAAGATGGAGGTGTAAGTAGCCATGCTTTGCCTCCTCATGCAACCATAGAAAGAATTACAACCAGATCTCAAAATCAACAACCAGAACCATCAGAAAACTGAGCTATATGGAACCAAGGACTTAAAGAAGCCACATTCATCCAGATGGGTAGAAGGGGCCGAGTCATGGAGACAGGTGGAGAGGTGGTATGGCTCGGGCAAGTGGCAGCAGTGGAATGGACAGTCCCACATTCATGGTGGATAAAAATCAGGAGGGACACCTTGGGAGTGAGCGATCCCAGTCCCAGGCCAGACCATACAACCCAGGGTTCCAGCAACAGGAAGATAAACCCCCATTACCTCTGGTTGTAAAAACCCAGTGGGGGTTGGAGCAGCAGAAGAAACTGCAGGATTTTTGTTTCTTAAAGGGACCACATGGTCTCAGAACATATGCAAACCCCAAGGGAGCAGTGGAAGGACACCAACTGCATACAGAAAGTGGGTGAAGTGACTGGAAATAGGGAGAGTACCGGGCAAATCACCAGAAGCCAGGCAGAGGCATTGTCCCTTCTCCAAGACCCCCACTACAAACAGCCCCTAAAGTAGTGAAGCTGGTGGCCCCACTCTAGCAATGAACTAAGTCTCTGCCTCGCACAATTTACAGGTGCCTTCACTACATAGGCCACACTAATAAGACAGGGAGTCAAAGCAACTTTACCTAATACACAGAATCAAACCCTGGGAGCCTGCCAAATTGAGGAGGCAAAGAAATATGGCCCAAATGAAAGAAGAACCTCCCCCCCAAAACACACACCCCAAAGAACTAAGCAAAATAGAGATAGCCAACCTATCAGAGGCAGAGTTCAAAACCCTGGTGATCAGGGTGCTCAGAGAACTCACAGAATATGGCAAAATAAATAAATGAAGGAAGACAGGAAGGAAGGCAGGTAGGCAGGCAGGAAGGTTACACAAAGTGAATTAAAGAAAAATATACAGGAAACCAACAGCATAGGGAAGAAAGTCAGGATTCAATGATTAGGAACAAAGGCAAGAAATAAACATTCAACTAGAACAGAAAGAAGAAACAATAATGGGAAAAAAACAAAAACAAAAAATGAGGAGAGGCTTAGGAACCTCTGGGTTTTAAACATGCCAACATCCAAATCATAGGGGTGCCAGAAGGAGAATAGGAAGATCAAGAAACTGAAAACTTGTTTGAAAAAAATAATGAAGGAAAATTTCCCTAATTTGGCAAAGAAAATAGACATACAAGTCCATGAAGCACAGAGATTCCTAAATAAACTAGACCCAAGGAGAACCACACCAAGACATATCATAATTAAAATGCCAAAGGTTAAAGATAAAGAGAATCTTAAAAGCAGCAAGATAAAAGTAGAGTTACTTACATTACCTACAAAGGGGTTCCTATAAGAGTATCTACTAGCTGATTTCTCAAAAGAAACTTTGCAGGCAAGAAGAATTGAGAGTAATGAAAAGCAAGGACCTACAACCAAGATTATTCTATCCAGCAAAGCTATCATTTAGAATGGAAGGGCAGATTAGGTGTTTCTCAGACAGGGTAAAGCTAAAGAAGTTCATCATCATCAAGCCATTATTATATGAAATGTTAAAGGAACTTATTTAAGAAAAAGGAGTAGATCAAAACTATGAACACTGAAAAGGCAACAAATTCACATCTATCAACAACTGAATCTTAAAAACAAAAATGGAAATGAACTAAACAAATAATCAGAACAGAAACAGAATCATAGATATGGAGATCATTTCCAGGGTTACCAGCTGGGAGGAGTAAGGAGGACAAAATAGGAAAAATGGTGCAGGGATTAAGAAGCATGATTGGTAGGAACAAAATAGACAGGAGGGGTGTTAAGAACAGTATAGGAAAGGGTGAAATCAAAGAACTTACATGCATATCCCATGGACATGAACTAAAGAGAGGGGAGGATTGCTGGAGGGAAGGGGGTTCCCAGGTATAGGGGGACAAAGGGAGAAAAATGGGGACAACTGTACTTAATCAATCAATGTATAATCAATAAATGTACTTAAATAAAGTGGTTCGTGAAATTTTGTGCTAAGTATTTCTCACTGGACGATGCTCCATGGTTGGGGTAGACCAGCTGAAGTTGATAGCAATGAATGAGACATTAATTGAGAACAAGCAATGTTGTATCATGTGGGAGATAGCTGATATACTCAAAATATCCAAATCAATCAAGTTATTGGTGAAAATAAAAAATGTGTCTTTTATTTTACAAAAATACCACAACCATACAGAGTTTTTTGACCCACCCAAAATTATGTCTAATGAACCTATCCTTTGGGTGGGTACTTCTGCTGATGTGAAGGAAGCCTGGCTGATCTCATTTGGGCTTGCTTGTACCTCTGCAATAGCTGAGGGCTGCCTGGTCAGGAAGAGCTCAGCTGTGATGAATGAGCTCTGCTCCATAGGGTCTTTCGTCACCCCGGGGCTTGCTCTCAGCAATGGAAGCATTCTAAGAACAGGAGCAGAAATGCACCAATTATTTTTTTAATGGACTTTCTTTTGTAGAGCCACTTTATGTTCACAACAGAGCACAGAGGCGGAAGGGGATGCAAAGTTAGTGGGAGGTCATTATTATGTGGGGCCATTAATGCTGTCAAATCTACTACAAGGAGTCTGTGTGTATTCCTTATACGGAATGACTAAATAGTATTCTTGAGATTTTGGACTAAGATCTGGAAAAATTGGAGAAATTGTACTTGAAAAAGTAAAATCATTAGATGAGCTTTTTTGGACTTTTAAATGTTTCCAGATTTTCTGGCCAAGTCATTATTGCTAGTGATATTGTTCTTGGTTTACTTCCAATAGAGGGTGACTTTCCCAAATTCTTGGTGACAGATTTAGAGAGAATTGGGAAGAAATATCAGGTGTTGCACTATCTGGTCCCTTGTTCCGTTAATTAAGTCACAGTAATGATGATCTTAAGGCTTTTGGCAGAGTTTTTAGAATCTTATTTAATAGAGTTAGCTCTCTGAATAGCCAGTGGTCAGTCTACTTGTGACTTTTCTCTGGAAACTGAAGTCTGTTGGCATCTGGGCTTTACAGAAAATCACTCAGGCTCTTAACAGAAAAGGAGGGCTGTGTGTCCACATGTATGTGCGCATTTGTACATAATGTGTGTGACCACCTGCGATCCACTATGATTTAAATTCAGTGTTACCTGTGTTCATCTCTGCTGCATGCCCAGGAAGTATTAAGAACTGACTTTGCACTTCCACTCATCACCACCTCTCTGGGGAACAGATGCCTTATCCTCTCCTGGAATTTCAGAGCAGGCTTCTAAAGAGCAGAGAGGGGAGCCTGGGATCACCAGGCCAGGCACTCATTCAGCTGGCTACTTACAGCAGTGTGCTGCTGCCCCCTACACAGTGATCCACACCAGGCCGCTGGAGGGTCCTTTGATCTGCTCCCCTTTCCTCCACTGCCCCCTCTATCGACCCCATATTGAATTTGGTTAATCCAGTGTTTGTTATTTCTTATTCAGGAACTGGGAGTCAAGGAGTCTATGTCTGACCCTTGAGTCCCTTAATATCTTTGGGTGTTCTTTTTCTCTTCTGCAAAATCAGCAACCTGTACTAGCAGTGTGTTCTTGCTCTAGCTTTGAAGATTTAGGATATCAGTATAAAGCCAGGCACACAGTACAGGGTCCTAAACAAGTGACACCCTGAAACTTCTGGAAGAAGTAGACTGGAAAAAGTCTAAGAATATCGGTATTTGTGTTACTAAGAAATTACTGCACTCTATTCTGAGCTGATATTAAACCATAACAAACTTTCTCGGGGTGTGGGAGGTACAAACATTCAGAACCAAGAAGAAGGATTTATAGAAAGTTACGTTGGCTCACCTCGCCAGCGTTATTTGAAGGACCATGAATTGTTAGTTTTCCTTGGAGGAATCCCACGTTTTCCATCAGTGTGTTTTTGTTTGTTTTTTTAAAACAAAAGTAGAAGGAAGTAATGATGGCGAGAAATAGCGCTTGCTTCCATTCAGCTGGGAGAGATTGGCTACTTTTCGGTTCCTACTTAGTAAATTTAGCTATAGCTTCCATGACAACATTCTCTCCACCGTAGGCGAACCCTTTAGATCTGCCCCTGCCCTTTCAGTAGCTAGACCAACTGCAGGTGCGATTACGAGGGTTCCACGCCCACTCCGTGCTCTCCGTAGGATTTGGTCCCCACCCCCCACCGCAGTTTATTTGCGCTTCCGTCCTTCCCGCCTCATCTCTGCTAGGACCCTCCTCCCAATACTTTCCTACCTGCAGGGTAGGTCTTATTTCCTGGGAACACTTGCTGTACTTAGAAAGGGAGACACCGTCTCCTTGGAATCTTAGCCTGTCCCTTCCCGGGGGAGGAGGTACCGGGGCTTCAGTGCGGGATTTGCCGCAAGCCGAGTCCAGTGGGCAGGCGACCAGGCGTTGTAGAGTTCAACTGCCCGAGGACGAGGGGGGCCCTATCCCAAACACAGCCCTGTTTAGCCGGGACACTGGATTTCGAGAACCGCCGGGAAGCTCCTGGCTAGTTCTGGAGCCTCGTAGGAATCAGCCAAATTCAGGGGCCTGCTTGGCCCCTGCTCTCCGTCCTGGACACCCGACCGCAACACCGAGAGCCGTGTCCACGTGCATCGACTCGGGTGCCCAGTCCGACCAGAGCCCAGGCTCCCGCCGCTGCCGCTTCTGCAAGCCAGTCTGGCTCCGCTGCAGGGCGTGCGGGATGGAGCAAGGGGGTGGAGAGAAAAGGGGAAGAGCTTGGGCGGCCGGCGGGCGGGGCCTGCAGCCTCCCGGAGCCGCGGCAGTCACCATGCAGTCTGCTCTTTCTGCGCCTCTCTCCCCCTCGGGTGCGTATCGCGCCCGGACCCTCGCCCCAGCCGGGGGGCGTCGCTGCTCCTCTGCTCCCGGCCTGTGAAAGCGCGGCTGCAGCGCTGCGCAGTCGGTCGGTGGAACTGCTTCCAGCGGTTGGGGCTTTGGCGGCCGTTCGCTGCTCAATCCAACCGAAGGACTGGCGGGGAAGGAAGGGGAAAGCGGGGACACACACACTCGCCGCGGCGCGCGCGCATTGCACACTAGCAGCCGCGCGCCCCCGCCCGGGCGCGTCCCGGCCAATTTGGCCCCGCTGCTCGGCCCCGGCACCTGCCGGCTCCTGGCTCTGCGCTCCGGCCCCGCCCCCGGCCAGCCGACTCTCCCGCGCCGGGCCCCCTCCTCTGCGCTTCCTTCGCTGGAGGGAAAGCAACAGCACCCCGATAACTTGCAGGCTGTGGCGCAACTGGTCTCGACAGCGGAGGCGCCTGCATGCTGCCCGAGTGAGGTAAGTTTCCTGCGCGTCCCGGCCCCTCCTCCCTGGACCCTCCTTCTGGGCTCGGGCTTTAGGGACTCCGTCTCTGACGAATGCTGGCGGTCTCTTCACGCTCCCCAGTGTCCGCCGTGTTCTGGAGGTAGGCTGAAGGGGGTGCGCGTGGCTACCCAAGTGGGACATTCATTCCGCGTGGGCCACAGCTGTTCGCTCCCCGCCGTCACCCACCGGCTTGCCACTCCGATCCCGGGCCGCAGTGACCCTCGGGGATCATTCTGTGTTCACTTAAGCGGGAGCTCCGTCCTTTTTTTCGGGGAAACGCACTGAATTTGGCAGTAGCAGGAGCCATCTCCCACCACCTTCTCTCGGTATTCATCAGCGGCGAACTTGTTAGGCGCCCCTGGGATCTCAAGAGGGGCTTTCAAGTCAGTGTTCTGGTCATTTCTGGTGCTGGAACCGGATGAAACAGGTGCGGTATGGTTCCAGCCTAAATGCTACTACAGACTTCTGCGTTACCTCGGCTTCTACCCCAAAGTGACGCTTCAACAGCTGGGGCTGGGGCTGGGGTGGGAGTGTGGGGGCAGTGGAGGAGGCGGCGGGGTGTGATTTGCCAGGCTGGAGCCGGGAGTCTCCAAAACAGAAGACAACAAAAGTCTGCTTATCGTTCATCTATGCAAATGAGCCTGTTGTCATTTCTTCTCCCCCACCTCCCCCAGTTTACTTGTCTCACAGCTCAGCTCGGTTGAAGTTGTTTGGGTACGCTGGCGAATTCTTTCGTCTCCTGCATTGCAATCAGGGCTCTCAAGAAGGAAATGCTAGTTACTCTGATGCTTTTTAAAGGCAGAATGTGGCAGACCGAAAATGCACCCCCGCCCAACACTTTTCTTTGAAATTCTCAGCCTGCTGGAGGCCCTAACCAGGAGGTGAATGACTCCCGAGGGACCGGTTGGGCCTCATAATGTATTAGTCTCCTGCGAAGGAGAAGCGGTCCCCCTTCATCAGTACTCCTGAGCAGAGGTTTGGGGAACCCCTGCTACCTCTCTGGTGAGGATCATCCACCCACCTCTCCTGTTCTGTGGAAAGGCTGGTGTTCTGAAGCCAGTGGAGAAACGCAGAAGGGTTTGTCTCATTACCACTCTCAGGTGAAGTAGCATAGTGTTCGTGGAAGCTTTTGCCAGAGTATTTCCAGCTGAAAGGAGGCCCTGGAATAAAAACCTTTCTCAGTCAACTTGAGGGCAGAGGGAAGTTGAATAAGCATCACGTATGATCTGGAGCTGAGGGAAATGGTGCTTTCTGTATACAGTAATATGAATGGAGACTTAGGACTGATGAGAAAGCTGGTAAGTCTAAGGCTGATGTATAATGATGCATGGAAACTATTAAGAGCTGACTGGTAGAGAACCACATTACATTTTTTTTTTTTTTTTTTTTTGTCCAAATTGAGTCTAGAGGGATTTCATAATAACATCTTAAAATTGCATCAGTGCCTTACTATTTGTAAATGCTTTTCAGTGTTCTCATTTAATTCTGATCACCTTTGAGAGATGCGGGCCAAAGATAATTAACTACTTAGAGGAGGAATGTGAGGCTCACAGGTCTGGAGTCTTAGCATGGTAACAAGTGACGAATTGGAGTCACAACAAGGTTCTTTAAAATACTCATACTACCTCCACTCTCACCACCCAATGCTGGTTTTGTATTTGGGTAACATTTTTATAATGGCGGGAGTTACTGCATTTATTTTGTTCTGCATGGTCTCACTGTGAATCACTGTTCATGCTGGATAGATGGGGATACTGAGGTTTAGATAGGTGGGGGATGGAGGGTGGGTCTGTCCATGTTTAACGCAGTGAAGTTGAAAAGACTAGAACTCAGAACTCCCAGGGCCTAGACCATTGCTTTGTGGACTATACCATTGTTCCACGTCCGATAGCAAATTAGAACACGTCACAGACGCTGCAATACACTAGGGACTGTTGGGCATGAGTGCTGGTGACCTGGGTTCTACTTCTTTTTTTTTTTTTTTTAAAGATTTTATTTCATTATTTTTTAGAAAGAGGGAAAGGGAGAGAGGCAGAGAGGGAGAGAGACATCAATGTATGGTTGCTTTTCACCTGCCTCCAGCCACAGACCTGACTGGAGACCTGGTTTTGCAACCTGGTTATGTGCCCTGGCTGGGGAATCGAACCTGCGACCTTTGGGTTCGCAGGCCGGCGCCTTAACCACTGTGCTACCAGCCAGGGCTGGGTTCTACTTCTGGCATTGTCATTGTCTGTGTGATCTGGGCCAAATCATAGCACCTCTGAGCCTTAAGTCTCTCAACATATAAAACAAGAGGTTTATATTAAATTATATCATTCTCTTTTTAGTTTTAGCATTCTAGAATGTTAATCAGTGTATTTGTAATCCAATAATAATACCATTTTGTCTACAATAAAAAAAGGCTTTTTAACCCTGTATTAACTAGGGATTGAACTCATTATCTATTTCACTTGTAATTTATTCCCCCTTCCCATTCACCGCATGCCACTTAATGAAGGAAAGAAAATTTCAAGTGTACTTCAGCTCAGCATCTATATCGTTTGGTATTAGTTAGTATTTGACTTGAAAATATTCTGAGGGGCTGAACTACCCTGAAATACATGTCAGGATTTACTTAAAAATTCCAGATAGTCAGCTCAGTCGCTTGATTTATTTTTTAGCTTTGGTGTTTACATACCCTAAGTATGTAGGCAATAAAGAGTTGTTGAATGGAGGAGGTGAATCAAATGACTCCTAAGGAGATCACAAGCTTCTCATCATGCAAATTTCCAACAGCTGCTGACTCATAGGATCATTTACCTGCAAGAAGCATGCCTCCAGAAGCTGGCAGGTATAGGTGTCCATTATTACTCTCCTTCTTGAATCCATCATATAAAAAGGAGTTGTTCTTTTTCCACATAGACAATAGACTCGTATCATCCATGTCATGCGCTTTGGCTTGCCTCCCCCTTCTTAGTTGTAAGTAATGTGTAACCCACTGAAAGATATATTACTAGAAATTGACTTGTGCCATGTTATGAAAGAGTATGTCTTGATAGGGAGAAACCAAGCACTTAAAAAAAAAATATTAGAGTAAATTTAGCAATGCTAATACCAACTTGTGGTTTCAGAGGGGGAACCTAATTAACGAAACCAACCTGGTTTCTGTTCCCTTTAAGAATCCTCTCTTTCCACCTCTTGCTTCTGTATACTGAAAAGTCGTGAATGATGGCAAAGAATTAGAATGGATCTTACATATTATTAACAGACTCAGCCATTGGGGATTGGGGTGTATTTCTTTCTAATAGAGAATTCAAATATTAACTAACCAGTTCAGACACACTTTTTATGGGTAAGACAGCTGAGGCCTAGAGAGGTGGCATGGCTTGCTGAAAGTCACATAGATATTTTTCAGGAGGACCAGAGCTAATGTAGAATTCTTAAGAAGGCTCATATTCAAGATTGTACCTGGGGTTTTACAGTAAAAGTGCATTTGTCTTTTTTATTTGTAAGAAGAAAAAATTATTATTTTAAAATTATTTCCTGTGTTTCTCTTGCTACATAGATCAATAGATTCAGAATTAATACTTTGCTCCAAACAGTGCTTGGAGACAGGGGACTATTTGAATAGAAATACAAATTTCTATTTTGTGGTTTTCCAAGCTTCTCTTCCTGGTAAATAAAGCCAGAAGCCAAAGGTGGCCCTGTCATACAGCCAATAAAGTCATAAATAGGTATACATTTAATTTTCATTTTCATTTTGCCTGTACTTCTGTTAAGTGGTGAGTCAGAACCCTTAATGTCCTGGAAAAATAATTTTTTTCCTGTGGCTAGTACCTTCATTAGTTACTCTGTAAAACACCAAGTTCTAAATATATTTATTGCAGAAACATGTTCTCTTTGTATCAAGTACATTAACTGGAGTTGGAAGGAGTCGTTTTATTTTTGTAGAAGCCGCCCAGTTAGAATTGTACATTATGTAGCTCATCTGTTCATTTGTGGACTCATTTGGCAATTCTCCTAAAAGGCAGGCAAATCAGGGAGGAGAGAGACAGAGCCTTTTGTTTAGTTTTTTTTTTTTTTTTTAAATAAACTTTCAACTTAATCTCCATGAAATTTTTGAAATGTACTGTGTACCGTATAGTAAACAACTCACTGCTATTCAAGTGTTTTATTCAGTCATGTTCCTTCCAGTATAAAAGATTAGGCCAGGGCAAACTGGCTTAATTTAGTGATGCCATTCTCAATTGTATTCAGTCTGTCTGACTTCATCATCTTCTAAGGAGATGATGATGTAAGAAAACACAAGAATCCTATCCAAGGTAGGTTATTCTTGGGAAGATTTGAAGCATAGATAACAATTGAGACATAGTTGCTTATTTAGTTAGCTGGCAGTGCCTTGGTATGATCATTTTCAGTTAAGACAAATCCAAATTTGAGTGGACAACTACATGAAGTGTCTTCTTGTAGAAAGTCTTTGGTGTTGTTTATGTGGCTGAATAAACAGTGGGTGCAGTTTGGGGAGTTTACACAATAGGTGAGCTGTGAGTTCTTGAGACTTGTTTTCTCTAGGAGTTGTACAAAGTCAGTTTTGAAATTGTACTGAAACGTAAGGCATTGAGTGTGCAGTATTGCTCCCGCTAAACATGGGTGTGTCTGACTTTCAGCTGAGGTTCAGGCAAGGGTTGGAATTTAAGGACTAGGGGGCCCAGGGAGGGTAATTAACTTGACTTGAAACTGAAGACAGGACTGTAGACAGTTTGTCCATTTTGTAAGAAAAAGGTGCCATTTAAATCATTTCCACTCAGTAATGCTAAGCAAGGGGTTTGCAAAGAGAATATAGTTATAGTTAGCCATAAAAAAATGTATTTCTTTGCTTATACTGCACAAGAAATGCAGTAGATTGAACATGTTGGGTAGTGGGTTTTCAACATTTAATACACTTTTTTCTTTTTTAAAAAAAGCATGCATACTATTATGGATCATTGGGTCATACTATCTGATGGCAAAGTAAGGAAACGAAAGAGCAGCAACCCAAAGAAGCAATATTATGACATGCTTGAGGGCATGGTAAAAGCACATCCTAGATATTTAGCTAATATTTGCCAGTGGAAAAGGTTAGGCATCATGTTTTATTTATCTTTATATTCTTGGAACTTAGCACTATGCCTGGCAAGTGGTGGAGATTTAATAAATGTGTATTGAACAATGTATGCCTCCAAAAGAAAACCACTTATCACCTTGGGACATTTTATAATTATTCTAATGATTCTATTATTTTCTAGACCATTTTAGAAATGTCAGGCAGGCTAGCTTCAATAGTTTATAGTGTCTTCCATTTTTCATCACAAATGGTATTTATTCATCAGACTTCCAACCACTTTTTTTTTTTTTTAATTTTATTGTTGTTGTATTACATCCATCCCCTTTTTGCTCCCCTCTGTCCCCGTCCCCACCCACCTATTCCCCCCAAAGTCAATCTCACTCCAACCACTTTTTTGACCAACATGCCTACAAATGATTTTTTCAATCTCTCTTCCTTAACAGAAGTAACAATGTCAGTATGAAAGGTGTTGCTCTTTTTATTACTCAGTATTTATAAGCACCAGCTAAGCATATTTTTAAAGCCCCCAGAGTGGTTTCCTAGTGATTTTGGCACAGGGTACACAGAAAACAATGGACTTGAAGCTTCTCTAAGTTAAGCAGTTTAAATGTCACCTGTGTTTGATTGATCATCTGACCTGAAGGGGACCTTCTTTACATGTTTCTTTCACTCATCACATTGGATACTTACATATATATGTATTTTACTTGTTTTTCTAGTACCTCTGCCCAAACTCACCCTCAAACCAGTATTATAAACTTCTTGAGGGCAGAAGTCATGGTTCTTGAACACCCTTTTTTAGTGCATGACACATTCTAGCCTTATGGGCCAGTAAATATTTAAATGAGTGAATGAGTCCCATTCATCCTGACGAGATGAACTAGGCCACTATTAAGCTAACTCAAGCTGAACAGGTTCAGCTATGAAGACAGTTCTTAAAGGCTAATGACAGCAGCTCTATGAGAGCAACAAGCAAGTCCCCAGGAGGAGGAAATGATGCTTTTTTAGGTGAATAAATTCTGGCATCATTATGAAGCAGTATTTCTAAAGAGCTATTCCTTTTCACTTACTCAAAAATGAATAGTAGAGTACAGATAAGAACAAACTGTCCAGCATAAAACAAAACAATCCAAACCTATTAAAGTGGGGTCTAAAAGTACCTAAATCATAACCATACGTAATTCTTTTTTAAATTTCATTTTATTGTTTTTTTTTTTTTTAATTACATCAACTTCTTTTTCCTTCCCTCTGTCCCCTTCCCCATCCACCTGCTACCCCCCAAAGTCAGTCCCACTTATTGTCCATGTCCATGGTTCTTCCTTGCTAGTTCCTTGACTAAACTGCTCCCCTTCTTTGCCTCTTCCTCCTCCTTCCCACCTCCCCCTCCCCTCTGCCCACTGAAGGTCTGTTAATTGTATTCATGTATCTGGTTCTGTTTAGCTTATTTGTTTGTTTTGTTCATTATTGTCCTGAAATGGGTGAGATCATATGATATCTATCTTTCAACATACATAATTTTTAATTGAGGTACCTTGGTGATAATGTACAGGGCAAATCCTATGATATTTTAGGTAAAAAACTTCCCGCCCTTAGTTGGCTTCTATTTTAACTGTTAGATGCATCAATAGCCTGATTCCAGAGATAAGGTTCTTAGGTGTGGCTCCCGGACCAGCAGCAGCAGCACATGTTAAAAACACACATTATCATACTATAAACCAGACCAGCTGAATCAGAAACTCTGGGGATGAGGCTCAGAAATATTGAGTGTTGACAGGCCTCCAGGTGATTATGATACACACTTGATATTGGCAGGAAACATTAGATCCATTGCTTAACTTACAGTATGAGCCTCCTGAAGTACTTGATATTCCTGGGAAAATCCCAGGGCATACGGAGGGGATGCCATTTACTCCGATAGCAAGACCAGGGAAAATGGAATCAGTCTTGGCTTTTCTCAGAGCCATGTAGCTCACAAGACAGTAAATGTATATGACTGGCTATCTAGGACTTTCAATAGGAAAAGAAGCTGTTGATTGTCACTGGCCCTGCCAAATAGTAGATACCCCCAAGACTGGGAGATAGACCTCGGTATGTGGGTGATGAGGGTAGGATGTGTTCTGTGCATAACTTAACGTTTGGGTCACTTCAGTAGGGTGCTAAGTGGAAGAATGATTTCGAGAACTAGAGGTTTTCTTGCAAGAGGAAATGGTGGTTTACTGACAGTTCTCAGGATGTTTCAAGTCAGTTTAATATACTAGATATTTATGGACCCCTTGACCAGGACAGTACAAGGTGCTGGAGGTGTGCAAAAAGTATGAACACGGTTCTGGATTCACTTTGCTGAGAACCAACACTATCCCAGGCACTTCGCTCTTTCTTTTCATCTTCACCATGACCCTGGATGATAGAGGAGGAAAAGGTGCTAGTGCGGGATGATTCCAGCCATGGCTTTTCTGCTTTTAAAGCCCACCTTCTTTTGTCTGCTTCATGAAATTGTATCCCAAAATGTAGTTTTGGAAGAAGAGTTTTTAAAAAAGAAAACATAAGGGAACCTAGAATTTTTATGAGCTCTAGATTACACTTGAATATCCCTAAGGCACCTCAAATTCTCCATGCCCAAGACCAGAGTTATGATCTTTTCTCGCCACACTTGGTCCTCTTGCAGTGTTGCCTAGCTCCGTGATTGACACCACGAGCCACCACCTAGTACAAGGTAAAGGCCTAGGTGCCATCCTTGACCCCATCCTTTTCATCCACTGCAACGAATCCCTCACTCATTTCTGTTGATTTGGCTTCCTGAATGTCTCCCCCATCCATTTGCTTCTCATTGTTTCTGCTGATTCTGTCCTAGTCCATTTTCTCACCTTTCTGCTGGTTCGTAGCTCCAGAGTCCATTCTGGCTTTCATCTGATCAATCAGCCATACTTCAGCCAGAGCAATTGAGATGGCTAGACTGTGTTGATCAGATCCTTACTCCCACACCTAGCTAAGCTCTCATGTTCTAGCCTCTGGGCCTTTTGAACTCTTGTACTACCTCTAAGGACTTCTTCCTCCAAACAGCATCTTACCCCTGATGCTTTTGCCCTCTTGGAATGCAGTTAGGCCTGCAGTGGTAACTACTGTAGAGTCAGCTGCTCTAGGCAAAGGATGAAAACTTCAGTGTGGTCCTAGGAACCTGCCCAACCCAATTTTTTTATGTTGACTTCCAGCTCATCCGATCTGATGCTTTCTCTAGCCTACTTTTGATTCCTTCTATGTTTTTCAGTTCAGAAATTGTATTCATTTCCTCCTGGCTCCTACTGATAGTTTCTAAGTCCTTTTTAATGCTGGTATAGTTCTCAGCAAGTTCCTTGTAGTTTCCCTGGAGTTCTTTGTAGTTCCCCTGGAGTTGTCATAGTTTGCTTTGAACTCACTGATCTCATTGAGCTTCTCTATCATCATTATTTTAAATTCCACGTCTGATACTTTGCTTGTCTCTATTTCATTTAGCACCCTTTCTGGGGGCTTGTTTCTTTGTTTCCCCATTTTAGGTGACTCTTGTTTGTTTCTGCTTCTTAGATTGGTCTGTTTTGACTTACTGAGTTGTTAATCAAATTAATCTGTGATTAGCCGTAGGTTTAGGCACTGCTGGGCAGGACAGATTGATTCCTGTGGGTGGGGCTGCTGCTTCCCCTCAGGATCCTGCCACTTGGAGAAGACTAGTCTGTCTGCTGCCTGGGGGATGGGTCAGCACTGGGACCTCATGGGCTGCTCTCTCATTTCTCCCTCCAAAGCCACGGCTCCAAACTCTCCTTAAGCATCCCCATTCCGTTCTGCCCTGCCTCTGCAGGAGCCCAGGTAAGTGGGTGTCAATGTATTTTTGTGCATGGTCCCATTAAGAACTGTGTCTCTAGTTATCTCTACCAAGCCGTTAAACCTGGCAGCTTTTTCGAATTGCAGCTGGGCGCTGTTTTACTCTCAGCTTTGTTGCCGTAGGCTGGGAAGCCCAGTTGGGGGTTTAGATCCCACCCTTCTCAGATGAAGCCCCTCAACTGCTGAGATGTTTCTGTCCTTTTAGCTGCCACCTGTCGGAGCCCAGCCAAACCTCCTCGCGTCTCTGCACTTCCTGCTGGTCACGTTGTGATGAATTGGCTCTTCTATTCTGTCCCTGGTTATAAAGCTTCTCTCCAGCTGATGTTCTTTTGGAAATTCTGGATGATATCTCCCCAATTAAGTTGTCATTCCAGATTGGTTCTGGGAGGAGATTGGTGTAGCTCCACTTACTCCTCCACCTACTCCTCCACCATCTTGGTTTCTCCCAACCCAAATTTTTAAAATGCCTCAGGAGCCCCAGGGTGCACACACTCATTCAAGCAGGAAGCAGAGACTGCTAATTAGTTAAGGGAAAAGAAGTTGTTGAGTATGGAGTTAGTTATAGGCTAAAAACATTATTAGCTTAGGCATCTTTAGGAGGGAATAAGAAACAGGATTGTAGGATCCTATAGAAATGAGTTAATATGAATTGGCCTAAGCTAAGCTGACATTTAATCTTTGCACATTTCCCCCCCCTCCATTTACTCAGTATTATTTGTACTGTAAATGAAAGAGAAATAGCAAATTGCCTTAGCTGTTGTAACAATGTAACAATGTAGATTGGGTAGCTTATAAACAACAGAAATTTATTTTTCACAGTTCTCCTGGAGGCTGGAGATCAGGGTGCTATCATGGTTGAGTTCTGATGAGACCATCTTCCAGGTTGCAGACTGCCAACTGCTTGTTGTATTCTCATATGAAAAGAGGGCAAGAGAGCTCTCTGGGGTCCATTTTATAAGGGCACTAATCCCATTCATAAGGGCCCCATCCACATGGTCTAATTAATTACCTCCTAATACCATCATATTGGGACTTAGGCTTTCGACTTTGGGGGAACACAGTCCATCACATAATCCTTTATGTCTAAGTTAGTGCCCTTTAAGAAGCACATTATACACTGTACCCCAGTATAGACATAGACATATAAATAATTATATTTAAAATAAAGATTTCATGGAATAATACTTCGTTATGTTACATGAAACATGCTCTGGTATTTTTCTGACATGTTCCCTCCCACCAAACAATGGTCACGATCCACCAAAATGAATATACTTCCTCATTGATGGGCTGAGACCTGCAATTCGGAGAGCACAAATCTAATCTATTGTCCCCTCCAGTGCTGCCTGTGTGGCCAGAGGTGTGCCTTTGTTGAGGTGCCAACCATGGCTCCTCATCCAGGGCCCTTTCTACTCATGTGGGTTCAGGGAGGGTTGCAAGTTAACAACTTCACAAGCTCCCCCTGCCAAGTTTTAATTTCCGTTAAGAAAACATTGGAAAATAGGCATCTGATGGAGCTGGGGGAAGGGAACTTCTAAGGCTGCCTTGTCTGTTACATAGGATAAATAAGCTATGGTGATGAAATAGCACCTTTAAATTAGGTTATGTCTCCATTTTTTAATATAATGCTTACCCTAACATTCATACTAACTTAGTTTAACAACAACCTAAATATTGTAGGAAAAATACCCTTCCTTTAAAAATATTTCAAGAACAGTTTGACAGCCTATGTTATTTTTCCTGCCTGAAATACGTTGAGACATCAAGCCTGACTGTTTTAATTGACCATTCAAACACCAAATGAAAATAGCTTAAAACAGGGAACTCTCAGCTACTCAGAACTTTGGGGCAGGGTTTTGCTTCTACAATAGATGGTTCCTGATGATGAAGGGTTTGCTTGCTCCTCTAAGTATCAAAATTTATGATAGCAATTTTTATATATGAAATTTCCCCAAGTTGTCACAATGTTCCCTGATTTTTCAAAAAGATTATGCAGCACAGAGTCTATTTTCCTGTGATAAAATGAGTTTTATTATCCATTCAGGAATGCAAGGCTCTTGCCTTGGAACCAAAGGGCCCCACTTTACTACTTTTGAAAATCTTATCTGCCTTTTCTTGATGATGGTTTTGGAGGGGATTGCTGTTTCTGCAGCTCAGTCAGCAGTGATCTCACTTGTGTGCTGTTGAGAAGCTGTTATAACTCGGGGAGCCAGATAACCCCCATATTGTCTGAACGGTGTTTCCCAAATAGACTCACATAACTCTGTAAGATCGAATTTTTTTTAGAAAGGCAAAAACAGTTTTTGAAGGAGGGCTTTAAGAGTTCCATCTGTAAAGCAAGCAAGCAAGCTTTAGTTCTTTCTTATTCACTTACTTCATTGGCTACAAAAGAGCATATTTTCCTTAAGTTCTGTATTTGGGCTGTTCACATAAATAAAGTACTATCTTCTTAGACAGATATTTATTCATAGTTTCTTTTTTCTCTTTATAAAATAGGTATGTGTTTACTACATTAAGGTCTAAAGCACACATTCATAGAGTTTTTCACTTACAGTGGTAAGTTATGGCTGATTGGTAACAGCTTCATTTTTAATGTTTTATTCCTTGAGAAGTTAGAGATTGCCAAAGGTATTTCTCTTCCCATTGGAGAAATTACATAGAACATTTCGCCAGGTTGCTTGATGTCCATCTTCAACTGGAAAACAAACTTTAATATCTGCAATAAAAAATAAACGTGAATATGAAAATTTTTACTTATTGTTAAGGAATGATGTGAACCAGACTCTTCTTAGATTTATGAATTCGTTATATGGAAATAAAAGAACCCACAATAGCAGTATTGTTCCAACAAGTTATATTTAAGTGATGGCCTTTTATTGTTTTTCCCCAAAATGTAGTTTAAACAGAGTGGTGAAGACTTACGGAAAATGGAATAAGTGGGAAAATGTCTCTCATACTAAGGATTAAGAGAGAAATGTAACTTTTGTTTATGGTTGTTTATAAAAAACAGAACTGTAATTCAGCTTTTAAGCTGTGTGTACATTTGGGCTTCATTATTTAGTTTTGCAGCTTCTCAGAAACTCCCTCTCCTATGTGGTAATTGATAATGTAAACACGATGCATAAATTTGTTGTATAAACTTATATAAAGGAGTAGTCACTTTTCCCATATGTCAGAAAACTTCTGGAAGAACCTTATTTATTTATTTATGTCTTTATTGGGTGCTTTGTAGATGCCACACTGTTCTAAAAGTTATACTGTTAAAGAATTATTTCAAAACCGATCAGGACTAAGGCCCCAATCCAGAGCTCCAAAACAAAAGCAGAGAGAGATGGATGCAGTGGGTTGCGGGTATTCCTCCAACATCACCAAAACCCAGGAAACCAGGATCCTAAGCTCCTTTGTGGACCACTCAGGGTGGGGGCCCTTGGGCTAACCCTCAGGTACCTCTGACTGCATCACTCATGGTCAGAAACCGGCAAGGGGCTGGCAGAAACAGCTGGTGGAATCCGAACATGGACAAAAAGAATTGGAAGGAGAGGAAATGGACAGGTACTGACCAGCTGTAGATAGGATCACTGAATGCAGCTAAGGCAGGTCGGGGAAGGGGTAGGCTGGGGCGAAGTATGACAGCAATGCAGGAGTGTGGTCTCAGAGGTGCTCACATTGTGGGTCCTCCTGGTGAGCTGGGGCCCTTCACTCACCAGCTTGGACTTGAGCACTCGCTGCTGCTTGTAGGCAGATGTCTTCAGGCCTCTTGGGGATTGTCTGCTTCTCCCAGACCCAGATTTCTTGTGCTGCCTACCTGCTTGCTGAGTCTGAAATCATAGCCAACTAGCATCATACCACCCTCAAAGTCATTGGTGGCATTTGCCAGGCTGTTGATGGGCTTAATAACCAGGGGTTTGTTGGGCGTGTCCAGGAAGAGCATGTGTGGGTTCTGCTGGGCCAGCCAGGCCATACACACTCAGCACTTCTGCCTACCAGACGGGTTCTGGATTTGGCTCACCTGCTGTTTCCAAGTGAGACCATATTGCCCAGGGATCTTCCTCCTTTCTTATCCTTGATCTCTGGGTAGCACTTTATTGTGTGTACTCCAGAGACAAGGGGTCTTAAGTCCAGCTCTCTTGTGATGCCTCATGTGAGTGTTTTCAGATCATCTCATCTGTAGATAATAGCTCTCCAGTTTGCAGCTTCACAAGAGTTGACTTCGCTGCTCCATTGGGCCCTACCAGAGGCACTTACTTGTCAAGATCAATACCAAATTCTAGATTGTTGTATAATACATGCAAGGCCCATCTTTTGTATACGTGAAGCTCACATTCTGCACCATAATGATGGGTGGAAGAATCTTGGCCACATGGTGGGTAACAATATGACAATGTCTTGTCCCTCACAGCTTTCTTTGTCAGTCCCGATGCCATCATTTTCTGTATTCTTGTTCGGGGCCTGCTGGGCCAGCTAGCAGTGTAGTTCTTTATGTGCACTATCTGATCTTGAGCTCAGTGAAACTCTTCATCTGGTTCTTCTCCAGCTCCAACTGTATCTTTATATACCGATCGTGATTACCTGCGATACTTCAGGTTCTTGTGCATGAAAATGATGTTTGTACAGACACCATTCAGAAAATCCTGGGAATGGGAGACAAAGACCAGAATATGCTTGAAAGTCTAGTTCCTCTTCCAACCACACACAAGCATTGAGGTCCAGATGATGGGTGAGGGAACAGGAGGATTAGAAGATGATTCTTTGGATTTTGGCATGAGTGGCTGGGGAGATTAAAGAAAGGTGAGTAACTGAAGAAGAGCACTGGGAAAAGGCAGCATATCCATAGTGGCAGAGGCTGTGATGGTGCAGCCAATTTTGAACATGTGCAGTGGAAAGGAGAGAAGCCCGTGATGGAAACACTGGCCATGTAATGGGCACTGGTCTGTGGACAATGTCTCAAGCCATGGGAGTGCATGAAGTTGAGACACCTGTGGTTATCCAGGTGGACGGTCCAGAAGGAAGTTGTACGAGTGTGAATGAAAGACAGGCCTACGATGGAGACACGAGTGTCATGTTCTCTCACCAATGATTCAGCCATGGGATGAAGTGAGACTTCCCTGAGAAGGTTTGTAGACTCGGAAGAGAAAATGTCTGAGAACATCATCACTTCCCGATTGCCATTTGCAGTGTCCTATCTTCATACTCCCATTTTTTTTTTTCATACTAAGCCTTCTCCTGTTTTCTTCTCTGTTTAAGAAAATCGCATCAGATTTTCATGACACACACATATGTCAGTGTTCTATAGAAGGCTTCTCTGATCCCCAGACTAGCTCAGAGTGATTTTTCAGTCGCGCATTTCCTTTGGAATTCTTGCTTTTAGGACTCTTTTGGAGCTTTTCTTTGAAGACGACTTTTCAGTGGCTCTCTCCAAGCAGACTAGAGTCCTGACAGCCGAGATCACGGCTTCTCCTCTTCGTGCCTCCCGCCCAGCCTCTCAGCTGCAGTGTCTTCACACAGTAGCTGCTCCTACTGCATTTTGATTCTTCTTCTCCTTTAGCAGAATGAAGTGAAAAAGGAACAATTCAAAGTTCTATAAGAAACCATATTGGTTAATACATGTATACCTAAACTAAATTGAGAATGCCTGCTTGCAATGTGTTTGTAAGAATGTTCTGCCCTGGCTGGTGGCACAGTGGATAAGGCGCTGGCCTGCGAACCCAAAGGTCGCTGGTTCGATTCCCAGCCAGGGCACATAACCAGGTTGCAAGCCAGGTCTCCAGTCAGATCTGTGGCTGGAGGCAGGTGAAAAAGCAACCATACATTGATGTCTCTCTCCCTTCCCCTCTTCCTAAAAATAATGAATTAAAATCTTAAAAAAAGAAAAAGAGAACGTTCTATTTCTCACTTAAACAAGAAATTTAACTAGCAAAAAAGTTCACCAAACCCATTCTTGTCATTTATCATTCTCACTATGTGAAACTATCAGAGGAAGAGAATATATATTTTGGCAGCTCTACCTGCTATTGCTTATTGTGAGCAGAGTTTATCTCCTGGTTTCATTGGCTTGAACTTCCTGCTGTTTTTAAATAACACTTTGCATACATTTGCACAGGCTGAGTTTGGGTACAGTGAGAGCTGCGGTCCAACAAGCAGTTATGCTGGCTTATCCTGCCCCCCTCCTGACACGACAGTGACCCCTGATCCAGTGGCTTTGTCTCTTTTATGCCTCCCCACCCTCATCTGTGGTATGAGAGTCTGTACACTCTCTCCTAGCCTAGTTCAAAGTCATGATGTGAGTCCAGTAGAATGTGATGGCCTTTGAGGTTCTTAGAACAAAAGCTTCATGCATGTTGAATTTATTTCATAAGAATGACAGCAGGAGGTCAGGCTCCAGACAGTCACTGTTATAACCTGTGGGTATGCAGATCTGAAGCGAAGCTCGTAACATCTGTTGTGATGAGGTTTCCCCAAAAGAATTCTCCTCCCCTATTCCTAGAGGCCAAGGGTACAAGTGGGGCACTTTGCTAAAATTCTTATCAGAGTTCTAGAGTTAAACACACCCTCATCATGGATGAGGAAAGCAATAGACTTTTATTTTTAAACAAATTAATCTGCTAAAATTCTTATCAGAGTTCTAGAGTTAAATACACCCTCATCATGGATGAGGAAAGCAATAAACTTTAATTTTTAAACAGAAATTAATCTTGGGTATAGGTTTGTTGAAGACAAAACTCACACCTGTTAAAGAAGGAATGCTGGTAGGGAGCAAATAATTCATATGATAAGAGTCCAAACTGAGACATGTTGCTAAATGTATTAAATTCATTGCTTATTAAAGTTAGATTGTGTGGTTTGTGGCTGTCATCATCACACTACACAGAGTTCCTAACACTGTGCCTCACATTCAAAGATGGTCAGTGTTTGTAGTGTTTCCTATTTAGATGGACTAAGAGAAGTTCCTAGAAGTCATCCAGAAAGCACCTGTGGAATCTTAAGGCTGTATGAGGTTAATTGGACATTTCTCAAGTGCTAATGAAAACCTCAGTTGACAACAGATATTTATAGTTTATTGACCTATGTCAAATGGCAGGTGGGTTTGACAGGAGTTAATGACATGGGTAATACCTGATCAGAGTGAGGGGAGCTCCTGGAGTTTTAACATTGATGGCCTAAGGATCACAATACTGGTTCTGTAGTATTGCTATTGGTGATGAGAGTAGTGACATAATCATCATTGCACACGTGCTGTTTCTTCATTTTCTGCCTTTAGAATCAGATTATGCAGTAGGCATGGTGGACTTTGTTATGCTTGCAGGCCAGGTTGCAAATGGTAGCAACATCAACAGAAGAAAAGAATAGATGACAAAAGGTCAGGTGTAGAAGCAGAAGGGAGGAGATGAGCATGCTAATATTCTTGTTTCCTGCAACGGGGTAGTAGTAAGATACAGTCATTAAAACTTGATGGAATTAATTCCAGCCTTGCCTGGATGCCTCAGTTGTTGGAGCATCATCCCATAAGCCAAAGGGTTGCAGGCTCAGTGCCCTGTCAGAGCACACACATAGGTTGCGGGGTTCAATCCTTGATTGGGGGCACATATAAGAGGCAACCAATTGATCTTTCCCGCTCTCCCCCTCCCCACCTCTTCTTCTCTCTCTAAAATCTATAAATATATTATCAGATGAGGATTTTTAAAAAGTTGGTGGAATTCCAGAGTTGTGCCATCTTGCACTCCCAGTGGTGGCACATGAGATTTCCAGTTGCTCCACATTACCATTATACTTGGAATGGTTAGACTTTTTCATGTCAGATATTTTAATGAGTCGTGGCTCATTGTAGTTTTAATTGTATTCCTCTAATGGTTAATAATGTTGAGCTTCTTCTCATATGTTTATTTGCAATCCTTGTATGTTCTTTGGTGAGTTGTTAAACTCATGTAATTCTAGTAGCTTTTGTATTATCATAGAATTTTTTACTTGGGCAATCGTGTTTTCTGTAAATGAAGACAGTTTTCATCTAAAAAATAATTGTTGGAAACACAAACGAAGATTTAAGTAATTAAAATTATAAAGGTAGTGCTGGCCTGTGAACTTAAAGGTCGCTGGTTCAACTCCCCAGCCAGGGCACATAACCATGTTGCAAGCCAGGTCTGCAGCCAGGTCTGTAGCTGGAGGCAGGTGAAAGGCAACCATACATTGATGTCTCTCTCCCTACCCCTCTCTCTAAAAATAATAAATTAAATCTTTTAAAAAATATTACAAAGGTAATGAACAGGGAAATTAAAATAATGACAGATCAAACTTTTGGTGGAGACCAGGGGACCATGGGAGGAAAGTCCCTGATAAGAATCAAGAATAAGAGATTTAAGTATGTTATCAAGAGCAAAGGAGATAACCACCAAGACAACAAAACAGGAAATTTTATGATTGGTTGTCTCGGACAAATGGAATTCGTTAGCAGGAACAGGAAAATCAAGAAATGGCTGTTCTAGACTCCTAGACACAAAGAGTAGAGGTTGCCGGAGTGGAGGGGGTGTGGTGAGGTGGGGTGGGGGACTGGATGAAAGAGGTTGAAGGGATTAACAAGTACAAATTGGTAGTTGCAGAGTACTGACAAAGAAGTAAAGTTCAGCATATAGAATATGGTTGATGATATTGTAATAACTATATACGGTGCCAGGTGGGTACTGGAAATATAGGGGGCATCACTTTATAAAGTAGTATATGATTGTCTTAACTGTTGTGCTGTACTCCTGAAATCAAAACAAAATAATGTTGAAGTAAACTGTCATTGGGAAAAAAAAAAAAAAGAATTCCAGAATTACATCTGAAACTAATGTAATGTTGTATGTCAACTGTAATTAGAAAATAAAAATGTTTTATTTTTTTATTTGTAACTATATTTTATTATGCTTTTACAGTTGTCCCAATTTCTTTTCCCTTTGCTCCCCTCCACCCAGGACTCCACTTCCCTCCAGCAATCCCACCCCCTTAGTTCATGTCCATGGGTCATGCATATAAGTTCCCTGGATTCACCTTTTCCTATATTATTCTTAACTTTCCCCTGTCTATTTTTTACCCACCAATTACGTTTCCTAATCCCTGAATCACTTCCCCATTTCTTCCCTTTCCCCCTCCCAGCTGATAACCTTCCCAATGATCCCCATAACTATGATTCTGATCCTATTCTGGTTGCTTACTTAGTTTTTGTTTTTATTTTTTTAGGGTCCGTTGTTGATTACTGTGAGTTTGTTGTCATTTTAATGTTCATAGTTTTGATCTTCTTTTTCTCAAATGAGTCTCTTTAACATTTGCTATAATAATGGCTTAGTGATGATGAACTCCTTTAGCTTGTCTGGGAAGCACTTTATCTGCCCTTCAATTCTAAATGATAGCTTTGCTGGATAGAGTAACCTTGGTTGTAGGTCCTTGCTGTTCTTTGCTTTGAATACTTCTTGCCAGTCCCTTCTTGCCTGCAAAGTTTCTTTTGAGATATCAGCTGATAATCTTATAGGAACTCCTCTTTAAGTAACTCTTCTTTTCTCTTGCTTCTTTTAAGATTCTCTCTTTATCTTTAACCTTTGGCATTTTAATTATGATGTGTCTTGGTATGGTCCTCCTTGGGTCCAGCTTGTTTGGGATTCTCTGTGCTTCCTGGACTTGTATGTTTATTTCCTTTGCCAAATTAGGGAAGTTTTCCTTCATTATTTTTTCACATGAGTTTTCCATTTCTTGTTCTTCTTCTTCTCCTTCTGGCATCCCTTTGATTTGGATGTTGACACATTTAAAGTCATAACAGAGGTTCCTAAGCCTCTTCTCATTTTTTCAATTCTTGTTTCCTCATTCTGTATTGGTTGACTGTTTATTTCTTCCTTGTGTTGCAAGTCATTGATTTGAACTCACATTTCCTTCCCTTCACCCTTGGTTTTGTGTGGATTTTCCTTAATTTCTCTTACCATATCCTTTACTTATTTCCTTTTTCATTTGCAGTACTCAAGCATGTTTGTCAAGTCTGTGAGCATTTTTATCAGTAATGTTTTGAAGTCTGTGTCTGTTAGGGTGGGGGTCTCTTTATTGCTTAGTTCCCCCATTGGGATCTTGATCTATTCCCTCCTTAGGGCCATACTTCTCTGTCTCCTAAACTTGACAGGCTCCTCTAATTGTCTCTGTCTCTTAGGTAGAGCTGTCACACCTGTTACATTATAAGGGGCAGACGGTTAGGTATTCATCAGTGCAGGGCAACTGTTTTACCACATTGTGGTGCTGTATGTCGGGGTGGGGTCTGAGAGGGAACAGTGTCGCATGCTCAGCACTTGCCCCTTTTTCAGGCATTTCTCCCACTTCTGGTATAGAACTGGTGCCTCTCTAGCTATTGTCCTGGCTGTGGTTCCCAGAGTGGGAGGGTCTGTGGATGTTCTAGGACCATGGACACTCATGAGACTCTCAGACTCTGCTGAGAGACAGGCAGTTTTTCCCACTGCCCCAGCCCCCACTCGCTTTCACAGTCAGAAGCAATGTGGCCTTATTCCCCCCAACCCCCGGTGCTGGAACCATGAGCCTCGCAGTCTGGTCTGATGCTGGGAGCGCTCCCCAGGTGTCCCTATGTTTTAAATGTGTGCCTGCACTTTCTACTGGTGGGCTAGAGCCTCTGTCCAACTGCAGGTGCTGAGTCACCAAATTGCACCCTCTCTGTCCCAGCTCCACCTCTCCTACCTGTCTGGATGAGTATTTGTTCTTTATATCTTTTTTTTCCTTTATTGATAATAAAGATTTTATTTATTATTTTCAGAGAGAGGGGTAAGGGGAGAGGCAGAGAGGGAGAGAGACATCAACGTATGGTTGCCTTTTTCACCTGCCTTCAGCTACAGACCTGGCTGGAGACCTGGCTTGCAACCTGGTTATGTGCCCTGGCTGGGAATTGAACCAGTGACCTTTGGGTTCGCAGGCCAGTGCCTTATCCACTGTGTCACCAGCCAGGGCCTCATCTTTATATTTTTTGTTTGTTGGACTTCCATATAGCTCAGTTTACTGGAACTTCTGGTTGTCTCCAGTTTTGAGGTAGTTTGTATTTTTTCTTAGTTGTGTAGGGAGACACACTGTGTCTACCTATGCCTCCCTCCAGGCTGGAAGCATAAAAATTATTTTAAAAAATAAAATAAATGGCTGTTTCCACAAAGTCTTCTATGTCATTTGCCATATTACCTTATACATGCATAAAAACAAACCATTATTATATTGGTAATGAGAACATAAAGACAAAAAAAAAAAAAAAAACAACATGAAGTAAATGGGTAAGAGGGTAAGAGCTGAACATAAAGACGGGGGTGGGAATGGATATAACACAACAACAATAAAATTAAAAAAAAAAAAGACGGGGGAAATACACTATCTTTAAAAAGCTGTGTAATGGAGGGAAGGTCCCTAAAATTATACTCATTGCTGATGTTTAACACTTATTTGGTATGTTCTAAATAATAAACAGGTAATAAGTTGTTTAATATTCACAGCAACTCATGGGATAGGCACTATTGTCATCCTTTTATAACTGAGGAAACCATGGAGCACACACAGTAAGTACGTTACTTGAGGCCGCACAGCTGGGTTTCTAAGCCAGGCCATCCTACTCTAGAGATGTCTCTCTTTGCTGTGATGCTAGTTATGCCTCATGGTAGAGCAAGTAGGTGTGGCACCCCACAGTCTGTACACAGGGTGTGCTCTTTGAGCCTGCTGAGGTCATTTGACCTGTCCTCTGAAGCTGTCTCCTAAAGAGGTGCGACAGTGTCCTCTTTGCCTGGGAGCTACATTCCAACACCTCCAGCAGATACCTGAAACTGCAGATAGTACCAAATGCTATATATATGATTTTCCTATACTACTCAGAAGGGGACTCCATTTAAAATGTGTGACTTGTTTATTTCTGGAACTTTCCATTTAATATTGTGGAACTACCATTGACCATGGATAACTGAAACCACAGGAAGCGAAACCACAGATAAAGAGTGATGACTATAATTAACCTTAGTTCATTCATAATTCAACAGTTATATGAGTACCTCTCAACATGGTTCTAGGGTTAGGATTATTCCTTTTTTAGTGAGGAGGCCCTTGATAAAGGAAAATATATGTATAATTTAATACAAGATGCTGTAGAGGAAAAGTAAAACAGGATAAGGAGTAGAGTGCTGGCAGTGGTGGAGGAAGGTATTATTTTAGAAAGAGGAATTCTCTGAGAGAAGTACATGTGAACATTTTTTAAAAATTATTTTTTCTATTTTTTAAAATCTAATTTTATTGTTGTTGTATTATATCCATCCCCCATGTGAACATTTTCTTACTTAACTTGGGCAGCTATAACAAATATACCACAGGCTTTTCGGCTTAAACAGCAAATGTTTGTGAAGGTGCTGATCAACGCTGTGTTTGGTGAGGGCCGCTTCCTGGTTTGCAGGTGGCCATCTCTCTTTGTCTCTTCATATGATGGAGAGCAGAAAGAGAAAGCAAGCTCTGTGATGTCTTTTCTGATAAGGGCACTGATCTCATTCCCAAGGGTCTACCCTCATGACCTCATGACCCTTCCGAAGTACCTTCCCACTGGGAGTTAGAATTTCACCATGCCAATTTAGGGGAGAAGCAGGTCCGTAACAAGCAGGCTTAAATCAAGTAGAGGTGTGAACTATTCAATATCTGTTGAATCATTCTAGGGAAAGTATTCTAGCAGAAGGAATAGTAAGTGCAAAGCCCTGAGACAGAGCTCCGTTGGCCGGTTCGAGGCTGTGCAGATGGCCTGAGACGGGCAGTGGAGGGGAGTACTCCGGGCCAGGGCAAGTGAGACTCATATATCTGGTAGTAAGCTTGGGTTTTATTTTGAATGTGATGAGAAGCTGGTAGAAGGTTAAGGAAATGGAAAGGACATCAAAAGAACGTACACTGTAAGTCATGAAGAGGCAGTAGTTTGAGTTTTGAAGTTGGGAGAGCATTTTTTTCAGTTGGTGAAGGTTTGAATGAATGAACTGCTAGGGAATAAGGGAAAGCGTTTGCGTTCACCATACTAACATTTACCTTCCTTAAAGGTGATTTATTGGCTGGGCAGTTAAGTTGTGGCTACTGGCTACTTAAGAGATGCTAATTTGTGAAACTGTTATTGATTGCTTCCCATGTTTAATGAAGTTAATATGCTTAGCCATAATTTAAAAATTGTTATTCTTAGCTATAAAGTAATAATTGCAAGGATACATTAGGGGACTGGTATGGGGGTGGTTCATAAGGAGAAATAATTAGGAATTTTGAAGAAAAGCTTTAGTTTGAATAATTAGGAATTTTGAAGAAAAGCTTTAGTTTGAATTTAGAATATTTGGATAAAGAGAGATACTAAATATCTAAAAATATTTACCTTTTTCTAATTTTTTTCTTATGGAAACTTTTTTGATTTGCCTACTCAAGATATATATGTTCAAATAAATACTCATTGAAAGTAAGAGTAAATCCTTCTGTTATCTAGGGCAAAGTATATCTTGGTTTATTTCTGGGAAATATTAAAAATTCTAGTCTATTATCCAAAATATAAAAGGAGTTTCTTGACATGTTAATCAGCTTAACAGTGACCCACAGCCTTTGGACCAACTTCTTGACATGTTAATACAAAAATTAAGGCCAATAAAGTGAATACATTTTTTAAAAGCAATGAAATAGGGAAAAATATCTATATCCATGCACACACATACAAGTTAGTGTCCAGAATATAAAAGGCATATATTTAATGTCACAACTAGTCCTTATTTGGATAAATGGTCAAAGGTTAAGTCTTACCATTTTTACAACGTAAGGCCAGCAGTATGTGCAAAAAATATTATCCATAGTAATGATGAAAGAAATGAGGTAAACTGAGATTTTAAAAAAATTAAAATAAGTTATAATATTGGTATGGCTATGTCTAACTGGAAATATTTGCACATGATTGTTAGCGTTCAAATTATTACATACTTCCTGAAGGGTAGCAACAATATTTAACAAAAGCTGTTATAGTGAGCATACCCATTGATTCAATAATTTTTCTTTTCACAGGGAGAAAAAGGCTAAAAAATTCTTTTTAATGCAGTTAGAATTCTAATAATGAAAGACTAAAAACAACTCTGGTGGTAGCTCTGTTAACATTTGAGATAATGATTAAACAAGCTATAATAACTCATAAAATATACTGTTATTTGCAGCTAAAATACTACGGACATACAGTGTAGACAGTAAAGTCTCTAATATTTCTGTTAGCAGTATTTTTTTTACATATCTCCCCAGGCAAAAAAAAGGAACAATAAACAGATGTGACTACATCAAACTAAAATGTTTTTGCACAGCAAAGGAAACAATCAACAAAACAAAAAAGGCAACCTGCTGAATAGAAGAAGATACTCATGATATATCCCATAAAGGGTTAATAGCCAAAATGTATAGAGAATGCATACAACTCAACACCAAAAAAACCCCCAAACAATACAATTAAAAAATGGGCAGATGACCTGAGTAAGCATTTCATCCAAGAGGACATACAGATGCCTGATTGATGTATGAAAAGATAATCAATGTCACTAATCATCATGGAAATCCAGATTAAAATCATGATGCTTTATTACCTCATGTGTGTTGGAATAGCTATAATCAATAAATCCACAAATAACAGTGTTAGTAAGGTGTGGAGAAAAAGGAACTCTCATGCACTATTGGTGAAAATGCAGGTCGGTACAGTTGCTCTAGAAAACAGTATGGAGTTTCCTTAGTAAATTAAAAGTGGAACTGCCTTATGACCTAGCAATTCCACTTCTGGGAATATAGCTGAAGAAATCCAAAGCACTAATTTGAAAGAATATATGTATTTCTTTTTTAAAAAAATATTTTATTAATTACTATTTTTAAAGAGAAGGGAAGGGAGAGATGGAGAGAGACATCAATGTATGGTTGCCTTTCACCTGCCTCCAGCTATGGACCTCGCTGAAGACCTGGCTTGTAGCCTGGTTATGTGCCCTGGTTGGGGAATCAAACCATTGACCTTTGGATTTGCAGGCCAGCACCTTATCCACTGTGCCCCCAGCCAGGGAATATATGTATTTCTATGTTTATTACAGTGTATTTTACAATAGCCAAGATATGAAAGCAACCCAGTTACCCATCAATAAGCAAGTAAATGAAAAACGTGGTGGTACATATATACAATAGAGTATTGCTCAGTCATAAAAAAGAATGAAATCATACCACTTGAGACAACATGGATGGACCTAGAGAGTATTATGCTAAATGAAGTAAGTCAGTCAGAAAAAGACAAATGCCATATGATTTTACTTGTACGTGAAATCTAAAGAACAATATAAATGCACAAAGAGCATAGAAACAGACTCATAGGTACAGAGAAAAGACTGATGGCAGTCAAAGTGTGTGTGTGTTGAGGGAGGAGGTTTGGGAGATTGGGTGAAACAGAAATGGTGAAGGGATTAAGAAGTATAAAATACAGTCACAGAGATGTAAAGTACAGCATAGGAAATACAGTCAATAATATTGTAATAACTATGTTGCCAGGTGTGTACTCAAAATATCGGAGGGAACACTTTGTAAAGTATATGATTATTTAAATACTGTCCTGTACATGTGAAACTAATACAAAAAAGTATCGAATGAAAAATTTAAAAGCTTACCTAAAATACCTGGGGGAAAAAAATACAGTATCATGAAACACTATTAATCATTAAGAACACCGTTAAGGATGAGAAAACAGAAATTTTGTACAACTTGCTTTGCTTATTTTGTTTACCTTTTATTGTGTATGTGACTTCATATGTATATGCTATAAAGAGTATATGAGAATATACTTCACACCTGAAAGCGTATCATAGGATATAGAACATAACATGCAAAGTCAACAAGATTTGGAGCACCTGATACCGACAGCCAGGAGCTGGGACTCCAGCACCAGTGCTCTGTATGTTTCTGGTAAAGGTGAAGCTCGTGTAATGGAAGAAATGCTCCTCAAGCGTGACTGGCACCAGCATCAGTTTCCCAAATGTGAGCTGTGTGAGCAGATGAGATTTATTTTTGGATCAAAAAATTACTTCAAGAAAGGTTTTAAACTGGTGCTCACAGCCCATATTCAATTAGAACATTTAAAAAATAAACACGTCTTAATTAGTAACTGGATAGCACACCGTAAGTACTGTCAGGTACAGCTAAATTCCAGAAAAGTGGAGAATGACAGAAAGCCCAAAGAAGCCATTAGAATGGAATTTGACCTGGACTCTGTTGAAAACTAACACTCTTGAGCTTGTCACGTCAGGTTGTATTGACACTAGACAGTCAATTCCAAAGATGTAATTAGATACTTAAAATGGGTCCCACCCATTTTTGATACACACTAAGTAGAAACACAACTCAACTAGAATGGAAATAGGAAAAGGAATAATGAATTTCCTGGCAGCTTTGAATTTAGGATGTACCTCCAATGTATCTCGTCTTTTCATGAGAAAGTATTATCCCTGACATGGGGTCAGACAGGGGCACTCTTCTTTCAGCCTTAGTTGATAGCCGCTCCTTCCTGCTTATTCAATCATTAACAAGTGAGCAGATATGACCTCCATAGTCATCACTGTTAAGGAAAGTTACATTTAGCACAGGCCTATGAATCCTCCTTATTATGGGTAATAATTTAGTTCCAAGAGTCAGGTGTCACGTTTGAGTGCTGCGTTATTATCTTAGAGGCTGTTCTGGAACACTTGCCATCTAAAAGTTGTATTTTCATTTCACCTCAGTTTACGAGGATCTGTTCCACCCGTATTATTTATGAAACTCCTGTGGCCTGGGTAAGAAAGAGGTGTATGTTTTGCAGGGGAAGGTGAGGAGAGAGGAACTTAAAATGTGCATTGTGAACAATGGACAATATCTAAGGTAGTCCAATACCTTTGTCCAGCAAAGAAGAGCCTCTAAAATAAAGTTATCTTTGCCTACTTCAATACATTTTTTGAGAGGATTAGCTGAGACGAATATAGGCAGTGGGAACCAAATAAATGCAATTTCCTTTTTCTTTCCCTTAAAAAAGATTTTATTCATTATTTTCAGAGAGGAAGGAAGGGAGGGAAACATCAATGTATGATTGCCTTTCACCTGTTTCCAGCTACGGACTTGGCTGGAGACCTGGCTTGCAACCTGGTTATGTGCCCTGGCTGGGAATTGAACCAGCAACCTTTGGGTTCTCAGGCCAGCGCCAATCCACTGAACCACAGCCAGGGCCGTTTCTTTCCCTTTTAATAAGCAAAGCTTTCTTTAAGGTGCTGAGGGCAAAGGGGATGGCCTTTAGAGTCAGGGGGTGGAGTGAGGAGACAATTGCAAAATCACATTAGTGGTCTTTATGCTCAAAGAACTGACAATAGTTGAGGGGAGCCAGGCAAACACATTTGATTAGAGGATGATAATGTAATTAAAAGAAGGGTGGCAAAGTGGCCAGTGGGGCCTCAGTTAGGGTAAAGGCCAGCCTTGTGGGGCCAGAGAAAGCCTTGCAGCGTTGGTGTGTGTGGTTGTTTCCTCCAGCTTTGGAGATAGGTAGACACAAGAGCTACCTCGTGCTATGAAATTACTCTGAGAGTCTCACTTGAAACAGTGGTAAGATGCTAGAATTGCACTCTTTGCTTCTGCAAATGACCTCTTTTTCACTGTACTTCAGGAAGTACTTCATAATAAGCAAACTGCAACCATCATTGGAATGTGGGTGAAAGGAGACTAGGAAGTGAGGGGGTGACTTGCAGCACTTCCCAGTTCACCTTCAGCCCCCAAGGGCTTCCACTCTTCCACAGCTGTGCCGTTACCTGGCCTCTTGTGAACTCGCACCATGTAGAATTGCCTTCCGGGAGCTCCTGAAATCTGTCTCACAGCACCTGAATAACTAGTGAGGTGGAGGAGAAAAGCATTTTATTTATACCTATGTGATGGGACTTACCACCTTTCAGGATGTGTTTTCAGTTACCTGCAGGTGTGTCTTATCCTCTTGGCTGGAGTCTTAAGTTCCTTGAGGGAGGAAGGATCTCTTGTTAATATTTTCTTTTTCCTTTTTTTTTTTTTTTTTTTAAAGATTTTATTTATTAGTTTTGGAGAGAAAGGGGAAGGGAGAGAGGGAGAGAGACATCAATGTATGGTTGCTCTCCACCTGCCTCCAGCTATAAATCTGGCTGGAGACCTGGCTTGCAACCTGGTTATGTGCCCTGGCTGGGGAATCGAACCAGTGACCTTTGGGTTGGCAGGCTGGTGCCTAGACCACTGTGCCACCAGCCAGGGCTTATATTTTCATATATGCAACTTTGTCCAAAGCAGTTTACATGAAAGTCTTGCTGACTGATTGAATGACATGGATCAGTTTGGTTTGCTTATTTAATAATACTGTTCAGGAATATGTGAAATTACATGTTCTTTAGGCTTGGGCCTATTTGGAATTCAAAAGAAATTCATTCCTTCACCATTTCTAACTCCACTGGCATTTTCCCTTTAGTCCACCTGGGGCTCAGCCATGGTATATTTCATTTAGTCTTCATCCATGCTTCTTCGTTAAACTCAGAACAATGGCTGTCAGAACAGGAGAAGTTGGCCTCAAGCTTGATAGCTAAACCAGACACTTGGGTCTGGTAAACAGAAGATGGTGAGATCTGAAAGAAAAGATGTACCTCAGAGATGCAGGCAGGTTGGTGTTTTTCCTGGTCAAGGCTTTCTGGGAGTGCCCAGTGCTAAGGAGCAGCTGGTGTAAACATGGTGCAGAGGTCTGCCTGCCCTTAGGCAATGCCGGGTCATTCTTGGTTGGGTGGAGTGGGCACCACAGTCACTTGCAGGCACAACGTGCAGGCATTCTTCCAAAGCTTATAGTCCGGTGACGCTGCTGCTGCTGACGATGAAGAAGAAATTGGAGCCTTTTACCGAGTTGAATGTTTTGCACCTGCTGAGGGGCTCAGTACTTCTTCCCTGCAACAGAGGGAAGGTTTATTTAATTTGGCTGTGGGCCATAAGATGAATGTAAATACTTATGTATTGGGTAATAGAATTTGGTGGTAACTTATTTTTAGAAATCCAAGAAGCTGAAAATCAGGCACAAACTTGCCAGTGGGAAATGAGAAGCAGATGGCTGGAGAGAACCTGACTATGTGTTGCTCATGGTCACCTAGTGTGGTGCTGGGCTCCACTTATTCCTCTAGCTTGGTGCCAAGTCTCTGCCTGTGGGCAGTCCAAACTGTATAGATCTGCATATTTCATTTTTCTCTGTTTGTTCATTCTGTGCCCATAAGTCCTTCTGAGAGGTCAATATGGAAAGAATGAAGACTAACCACAGTGCTTCGTAAAGAAAAAAATTTTTTTAGAGATTTTATTCATTATTTTTAGAGAGAAGGGCAGGGAGGGAGGAAGAAAGGGAGAGAAGTATCAATATTTGGTTCTTTTCACCTGTTTCCAGCTAAGGACCTGGCCGGAGACCTGGCTTGCAACCTGGTTATGTGCCCTGACTGGGAATTGAACCAGTGACCTTTGGGTTCACAGACAGGTGTTCAATCCACTGAGCCACCAGCCAGGGCAAGATAAATCTTAAAATGTCATATACTTTGAGTCCAATTGCCTGTGTTGTACAAAAACCTCCATGTGATTTTTAGGTTTGGGGGGTGGAGGTTGAGTTAAAGTTTTCTGTTGGTTTGGCGTTCACAGATCCAAGGTTTTTAGCCTTCCTTCTGCACTCACCATGTTAAAATACCTAGACTCTGGAAATGATCACTTAACTAGGTAATATTTTTTATTCAGAAGCAGTGGGAATATAGTACTATGGTGATCAAGAGCTTGAATTTGGATTCAAATTCTGGTGCTGTAATTTCCATGTAACCTGGGAAAGCCGCTCAAGTCCTTTATTTTTCAGTGTTTTCAACTATAAAATGGAGTGACTTTGTGCATACATCCTTGAGCTGCTGTGAAATAAACACTCATGAGCAAGCACGTGAATATTTGCTAATGTTTACTGGACATTTTGTATGGTCGATGCACGAAGTGCATACAGAAAAGTAGATAAAGCTCACCCCAATGAGGACCTTACAGTGTAGTTGCAGGGATATGCTCATGAACCATGACCAATAGTGGTGGGAATGCAGAGTGAGGAAGAGTGGTTTGGAAGAGTGGTTTACAAGAGCGAAAGATCACACCAGTGTGGGAGTTACCCAGGATTGAGGAAGCTAGAAGAAATAAGACAATAGGGAAGGCAGGGGCAACAAGAACAGAGGCTCAGAGCTTCACCCAGCTTATCTCTACTATTTGGTTGAGAATGCCATCCACGCCCTGTACAGTGAGTGCGGCTCGGTTGCTGCAATCCAAAAAGTCATGAGTGAGACTACCGGTCAGGCTACATGCCTGGGCTGTGGGTTCCGTCCCCAGTCAATGCATGTACAAAAGGCAACCAATCAATGTGTCTTTCTTACATTGATGTTTTTCTCCATTTCTTTCTCCCTCTCTAAAAGAGAGGGGGAGAGGGAAACTGATTGATTGATTGATTCATTCATTCATTCAAATAGTTTCAGGACTATTTGAGCAGGAAGCCATGGAAGCAAGTATCAGTCACCACATTAAAGAAAAGAAGTAAAGGGGAAAAGGAGTAGGACCTTCTATGGCTGGTTCCCTTGACACATTCTGCCCCCACCTGCCTGCTGCCACCAGTCCTCACTGCCCAATGTCTCTCCAGTCTGTGGGAGAGAAGAGAAGAATCAGGATTGATAATAGAAAGAATGTGCTTGTCTATAAATCTACAGTTTGTTGGAGGATCGATTTTGCAGAGTAGCATCAGGTGAGGCTAAAAGAGGGGGAAAATGCCCAACAGTTTGATTGGCATGGAGACCTTCTGCTAACCAGACAGATGGACACTAAGGCTGATAATACCTTGTTGACACGAACAGCAAAACTAAAGAGGCAATAGGAATGACCATCTCAGCTTCTGCCAGCTGGGTAATTGTGCTAAAACAAAACAAAAGAATCTAATCCCTTTTGGGTTTTTGTTGTTGTTGTTGTTACTTCTCAAAATACGACAAAGAAAGTTGTAATATAGGATGGAACACTGGCCACTAAGGAAGAATTACTTTATGATGTGGCAAGAAGATAGAAGAGCCTTTGAAGACAGTGATCCCATTTTCTTAGAATTATTTTTAACAAGCTTTTTATTTTAGAACATTTTTCCTTTTAGGGACCTCTCGAGAATTCTGTGCAAAGGATTATCATGTAATTCACACCCGATTTCCTTATCGTTATCTTACATTAGAGCGCTACATTTGTCCCAGCTGAGGAATCTATACTGATATGTCATTAACTGCAGACCATGCTTTATTCAGATTTGCTGTTTTTCCCTACTCGCCTCTCTGCCTTTTTTCCCTAGGATCCTAGCTGGGGTACCACATTACATTTAGTTGTCATGTCTCTAGACTTCTGTTGGTTGTGACAGTTTCTCAGGTTTCCTTCTTTCTAATGACCTTGACAGTTCTGAGGGTTACCATTGGGGTGATTGATAGAATGCCCCTCAATTGAAATTTGTCTGATTTTTTCCCCTCATAATTAGACTGAGGTTAATGTGTTCTGGGGAGATCAGGTACTATGCTCATCACATCATATCGATTAATATGATATCACAGTTGATGTTGATCTTGATTACCTGGCTGAAGTAATGTCTACTATAAAGATACTCTTTTCTTTCCCTTCTCTTTCTGTACTGTCCTCTTTGGAATGAAGTCACTATGTGTGGCCCACACTTAAGCAGTGGCAGTTATGTTCCTCTTCTTTGAAGGATGAGTATCTGTAAAAATTATGTGAAATTCTTCTGCATGGGAGATGTGTCTGTTCTCCCCCATTTGTTTAATCACCTATGTCACCATGGACTCATATTTATGTTAGACTTTGCATTACAATCCAATACTACTTTATTTTCTTGCTCAAATTGTTTCAGTTTTTACTTCTTTTTTCACTTTCTATTTCAATTGGCTCCTATATCCTTTGATATACCTTCATCATTGTGAGATTTGTTTGTTTGTTTAGCAGCTCTTACCTTTTGACACTACAGGGTACTCTTGGCTCATTTGGCATATGTTATGCCTTAGACTTCTTGGAACTTGTACCATAGAGAAGTAAGTCTGGCCATAAAACATGTTACCAGGGCTGTAGGAAAAGAGATTTTAAAACAGCTAATGGAAATATATACTACATTAGATCTCATGGCTTTTAAGGGATATGTGACTCAGAAGGGATGAGAGATTCTGAAAAAGGACATTTTCATGACACAAATAAGATGAACTGTATGCAAGAGAAAGGGAGACAACAGATCAAAAAGAACCAATGTGGCTTCTGAGCACACTTTATTATTAATTTGGATTTTTAAAAGGCATGCACAGGAGACTTCTGATTGAATTGAGGGTTTCTAAAAATAGCATCTGCAAAAGTAACTTAGCTACTGTTTTAATTAAAAACAACTTTGTGACTATCCTAAATGAAATGATATGGCTTACCTTAAAACTGGCTATATTAAAATGGCAGCTCCTTTCTTTCTTTCCTTCTTTCTTTCTTTTTTTAAAAAGATTTTATTTATTTTTAGAGAGAGGGGAAAGGAGAGAGGGAGAGAAACATCAATGTATTGTTGTCTTTCACCTGCCTCCAGCTATGAACCTGGCTGGAGACCTGGCTTGCAACCTGGTTATGTGTCTTGGCTGGGAATCAAACCAGTGACCTTTGGGTTTGCAGGCTGGTGCCTTATCCACTGTACCACCATCCAGAGATCACAGCTCCTTTCATTTCCCTGAAGTCATCTGTAAACTTAAGTCATTCATTCAACAAATGAATACCCACATGTAGTTCATATAGGCTCTGGGGATGCATCAATGAATGACGCTGCCAAAGTCTGTGCTCTCATGAAGTTTACATTCTGATTCAGGGAGGTGGGAGACAGAGAGGTGTTTTTTACTACAACAGATGGTGATATATGCTATATGGAAAAGTAAAGCAGGATAAGGGAGGTGAGGAGTCCCGGGGTGGGGTGATGGGCTTGTTATTTAATAAAAGGTGGTCAAGAAAAGCCTTTTCATATGGTGGTGACTATTAAGGAAACTAGAAAAAAGCAAGATAACTGAACCATCAAAATACAAATGACACACCACACACACGATACATTTAGACATATACACACATGCACACATGTACATTTTCACCGAATTGTTTCAACCTAGCCCACAAAGAAATTAAATTATACTTTGTTTCAAACCATAGAAACATCTTTAAGTAAGTGATTAAAAAAATTACTGGTGAGGTGGTAGAGGAACAGACCTACTCAAATACTTAGAGATTATGTAATTGTATAACTTGGAGAGCAAGCACATAAGATGTGCATGCCCTTTGTCCCAGGAAATCTACACCTGGATAGTTCGCACTTCTGGCAGAGGGAGCAGCGAGTGCAAAGCTTATGCAGAAGTATGCATGGTATGTTCCAGGAATAGCAAATTGGTTTGTGAGGCTGGAGTGGTGTCAACAAGACAGTAGACATAGGAAGGCCAGCGGGATGGGGTGAGAGAGGGCAAGCAAGCACGAAACACGGAGCACAGAGCAGGGGCCTATCACACACTTCAGGGATGCTAGTCATGTAAAGTACATGTGAGGGGCTTTCCCCAGGGCTTCACACTACTGTGGACCTGGGCTTTGTAAGTTCTTCTTGGTACTTGGGTTTTCTCTTGGAGGAGACCAGAGCCTTTGAAGAGTTTTGTGTGGAGGAATAATAGGATTTCATTTCAAAAGGACCACCCCTGGCTGTTTTGGATGTTAGGGGTTCAAGGGCAGAGTCAGGGAGGCCAGTTAAGGGTCTTTGAATATACTGGTCTCTATTAATCTTCATCTATTTGCTTTAAACAATTCTTACATGTATTTTACACAGTAGTCATTGTGCATATGCAGTTTTCTATCTGCATATATTATTTTTCTGCTGCTGCCATACAGTTCCCAGGTTTAAAATTTTTAGTGGTTGCATAATAATTCATTAGTTCACTATTACTGCTGTAAAAAAAAAAAAAAAAAAAAGCCTCAAATTTAGTGGCTTAAATGGACACAAAGTTTTCTTGTAATTCTGGAGGTCAGAATTCATTAAATTGAGGTGCTGGCAGGACTGTGTGTCTTCTGGAGGCTTTAGGACAGAATCTGTTTTCCTTGCTTTGTTCCGGCTCCTAGAGGCCAGCCATATACTTGGACTCGTGGTCCCGTCTCTTGTCTGAAATGCTACAAGCATAGCATCTCCAGTTCTCTCCCTCTTCCCCTCTCCTCGCTCCTCCCTTCAATCTCTCACTCCCGTTTCTGTTGTCATGTCTCCTTCTCTGAGTCTGACCCTTCCGCCTCCCTCTCCTATGGCCCCTTATATTCCATTGAGTCAGGAGAACCTCTCCATCTCAAAATCCTTCATTTAATCACACCTGGAAAGTTTCTTTTCACTGTAGGAGGTAGCACATTCACAGGGGCTGGGGTTTATGACCTGAACATCTGTTGGAAAGGGGGCGTTCTCCGGCCTTCCCAAGGCCACAGTTGGTACTTTGTGGTTTGTTTCACTGTTCCTGTTATTGGATACTTAGACTGTGTATCCAGTTTGGGGCTCTTGGGAGATTCCTAAAGACATATTTGTAAACTTGGACCTTCTTTTCTTTTGTAATGTGTCCCTTAAGATAAAGGTTCCAATGTAGGGTTCTTGGAACAAAGGGTATGAGCATCTTACGTATTTGATCTTCAACTACACCGGTACATCATCAGTAAATACATGGGTGTGGCCATACCCATACAACATCAGCTCTGCTTTTTCTCACTTAAAGGTGTGTTACCATGGCTTGTTATAAAATAACATTTTGTTATATTAATTTCTTTACTGGTTAGGTTGAACTTTGGGGGATATATGTGTGTGCAAGGGTGTAGTGGGTATAGTATATAAGCGTACTTTGAGAATAGTGTTTTAGTTTTGCTTTTTAGTTGTACGTGGAGCTTGAATAGAGACAGACTACTGCTGAATAAGTAAAGGGGTGAGGCTGGCATTAACAGATGACACGTACAGAGGGATTTTGCTTTTAGTTTTCTAGCAAACAGAACGGTCTTCATGATGGAAAGGGATTCATTAAGAGGGATTTGGAAGATGGTGAAAGAGCAGCTGGGTAATTTGAACGTGTTCGCATCTCCAGGGCACACTAGATTGCATCTCAGGGTGTTGAAGGAGTTAGCAGATACCATCTCTGAGCTGCTGCCAGGGATTGCTGACTAAAGCCTGGCTCGTGGGAGAGGTTCCAGAAGACCAGAGACATGTTCTGCATAGCTTTTGAAGAGGTTGAATTCCTAAAACTCTCAGTGTAGGGAATGCTCCCTTGGAAAGCATGATCAATGGGATTGCATTGAGCCTTAGGGACCAGCGTCATTGTGGTGATGTGTAGTGACCAGATTGTCACAGTTTCTTTTTAGACTGGTACCAGAAGAGAAATCCATAGACATCGAAGCATTTGAGAAAAAAGCTCTCACAGGTCTCATTGCGCACGGAATAGAGAAAAATTGGAGGATGAGAGAATAATTCAATAAATTCACAGCTGATTCTATTTTTATGCCATGGTACAGCTACTGAGTATCTGTCAGCTGATTTCCAGTGGCAGGCCTTCAGGTTTTCTTTGGCACCAACTTAAGACACATTGTTAAGACTTGGGTAGAAATCTTCAAAAACCATATACTTTATATGGCTAATGACACAAAGTTCAATGGGTTAGCTAAACCTATAGAATAAATATTCACACTATGAAATAAATACCCACCAACTATGTACATGGGGCAAACCAATCTAGATAAATTTAACAGAAAGAATGACAATTTTTCTTTAAAACAAAAAGCAGGTTTTGCAAATTGAAACTGTAGTCAGTTTCCTTCCTTTTTTTGCTTTCCTAAATTTTCCCCAATTAAAGACAAAGCGATAGTACTCATATAATGAAAGTGATTATTTCAAATTTGAGGTAGATGTAGTGGGAGAATGCGATAGTACTCATATAATGAAAGTGGTTATTTCAAATTTAAGGCAGATGTAGTAGGAGAAGGCTGGGTTCACCGATACAAGGTTGATATGAGAGCGTGACATATGTAACTGGAATGAGGAAGAGCTGGGTGCCAACCCTGACACTGCCAGGGACTAGTTGTCATCTTGGGCATGCAGTTAATACTGCTTTTCTGGGTCCGAGTTTTCTCATCTGAAAGTTGGGGATGGCAGGGAGTGGTGTCAAACGAATCACTTTGCCCCACTTCTGCTCTCCTGTTCTATCAGTCCATTATAAGTTCATCCTTATGTTCCTTAGTGAGTTTGGCCAAATTTCTAAATGGAACCTTCCAGATATTTTGGACTAAACAGACCCTTTCACACCCTCACTGAAAGGCTCCATTTTTAAAAAATTTGCAAGTTCCTTCAGCTTTCCCTCCTTTAGGGTACTATGAGACCATCCCTGTTCTCCGCCCTTCAATCCAAGAATAATTCAGCACTTGCGCCCTGTTTAATCTTGTTTAGGGCTCAGGCCCACCCCTGGGGATCTCTGGAGGAGCCTGGAGCCTCTCCTTCACCAGCCATAAAACAATGCCATGGCTTTACTCAGGGCCACCTTCCATCAGCGTCTCTGTACTCCATCAGCCTATGCTGGACGGAGCTGGTGACCATCATGTCCTGGTCCCTGACCCTTAGCTTTCTCGCCAGCACCACTACTTGCATTTAGTTGTAAGCATACGGAATGGTTACTTTTGAATTTTTAAACTTCATATTTTCCCCAATATGTATCTTCATGTTATCGATTCTAAATGGGGGTTAAAACGTTCTACCTGCCTTAATTAACTCTTGCCTGATCTAACTTCCAGTATTGTCCTACATCAAATATGATCTAGGGTTTTAATTTTTGCTCTCACAGAACACAGTGTATTGCACATCCTCATATAAAATCTAGTCTTTTCTTTCTTCTATCTTACTGGACTGAATTCCCAGAGCTGAGTCTCTAATTGAGGAGTACGTTGGTATGGTTGTTGCTTCATTGTGGGACCTTTATTTTTATTGATAAAGAAAAGAGATTGGGCCCTGGCTGGTAGCACAGTGGATAAGGTGCCGGCCTGCGAACCCAAGGGTCGCTGGTTCGATTCCCCAGCCAGGGCACATAACAAGGCTGCAAACCAGGTCTCCAGTCAGGTCTGTAGCTGGAGGCAGGTGAAAAGCACCCATACATGGATGTCTCTCTCTCTCTCTGACTCTCTCTCTTCCCCTCTTTCTAAAAATAATGAAATAAAATCTTAAAAAAAAAAAAAAAGATTACTTTAGCATATAGTACACTATTTCCTTAACACTCTAAAATATTTAAGATTTTAGTATTTATAGTTAAACATAAATTTCAGTCTCCTTCTAGGGCGCGGGTGGCAAAAACAAGGCCAAATCCAGCCCTCCACCTTGTTTTAGCCAGCCTGGCACCTTGTTTTGCTTAACTGTGAAGGAGTAGTGACATTCATACAATCCTAAAATTACCTTTGGCCCTTTGAAGGCAACTGCGAGGCTGATGTGGCCCTTGGTGAAAAGGAGTTTGACATCCCTGTTCTAGGGCTTCCCTCAATACCCACTTTTGGTAGGAGGAATGTCAGCAACCTGCCATCTCTCAGGTTCCTGCCCCTGTCAGCCTGCTTTTCCCTGAATTCCTCTGTGGGTTGCTTCTACCATGAACTCTTCCCAGCGTCAGCATTTCCACAGCTCCCTTCCAGCGCTCGCTGCTCTACTGAGCCTGAGTGTGCTCTAGCTTTGTGTCCTATTTCCGCGACTTGTCCAGCTAACTACAGGTTCTAAATGTAATTACTGTGAACAGGTGACAGATGTATTGTCCAGACTCGGGCGTGCTCCCTGCCTGCCACAAATATACCTTGCATTTATGTAGCCTGTTTTTGGTTAGCACCCTGGACAGGAAACAAACTACCTGCTATGGCTGTGACCAGGGGTAGAGTCCCTTTGCTTATCTGAAAAATAGTTCTTTGACTTGCCGCCTGGGGCCAGTCCTTTTACCTGCGTCCTTGGGAGGCCACCTCCCACCCCTTGCCTAGAAAGCTTTCCCTGCCCGAGTGGCCCAAGATAAGCAAGGCAAAATAGGAAGCTGCTTCCAAGGCTGTATGCCTGTTTGCATTGGATGTCTGAATTTTACCCCCTAAGAAAAGAAAGATCTTAGAACTGATCTTTCTGTCAGATATAAACAATGCTTTGTTGCTAATAAGACTTCGTACTAATAGACAGGAAATACTTGGAGCCTTTAGGATACAGGTGCTTTTAAAGGTTTTTAGGCAGTCTGCTTTCTCTTCATGTTTTGGGGCTGGGTAAAGGTTAAAGGTTCAGTACTTACAGTACTGCATGATTCAGAGACATGAGTGGCTGTAATATGTATAGTCAGCAACAACAGAAGACAGAAATGATCCATTTCTTCTCTATAATCACAGGGATGCCTTCTGATAAATTTTCATCTCGAATGTCTACAGTGGTGGGCTTCTACGCAAAGCAGGAGTGAAAACTTTGGGACCAGAACTCTGGTTCAGTAGCTCTGATGAAGTCACCACAGCCCCTTTAACAATCGAGTTGTTTACATGTCATAAAACTATGATATGACTATAGGCAAATATTTGTTTAATGAGAAGTGTAAGTGTGTACCGGAAGACTTACTCCTTATGGAGCATTTCCTGATGAAGTTCATTTAGTCCCTAACTCTAGGACACTGTGATATCATGGGAGCGGCACAGATCATAAATGTCACAAGATCTAAGTTCAAGCCACTGCTGGGCTAGCTCTCTTACTGATGGTAAGACTTCAGGCTTGTAAGTCACCTGAAGGGCCAAAAGAGGTTTTCTGACAAAAGTAAGAAGGGCTGGGGGAATGTTGAATTAAGTCATTTCTAAGTCCCTCAACCCTACTCCAAGTTGGCTACGATCAGTCCACTCCGTGTCTGTCAGTCCGTTTCAGTTTTACTTTTTTATTTATCTTGTTTTTAGATTCCACCTGTAAGTGAAATTATATGGCATTTAAACTATCTAATTAGTGTTTCTAAATGCCATTTTCTCTTTTTATGTAATTACTCATTTAACTGAACCTAGACAGTACAGAAATTATAAAGTAAAAAATATCCTGTATTTTCACAACACAGGCAAATATTGTTAATGTTTTTGGATTATTTCCTTCAAGACTTTTCCTAAACAGATATATGTAAGAATGTGTAAAATGTGTACATGAAGGGAGGGGCAAAAGTATGTTTATGTGAAACAGAGTTTATTCTTATTATTATTTATTTTCCATATGAACAACTGTAAACCTACTTTTGCCCCACCCTGTGCATTTCAAAATTAGAATCATACTGTATATACACTTTCATTAAATGACTTTTGTTTCACTTAAAATTGTATCGCGAGTATTAGCCCACGTCACCTGAGTAAGTTAGTGCTTAGCGCTTTTACGAAAGGGCTTGGTGGTTTCTGCAGTTTCTTCTGAATTTTCCACATTGTAGACAAAGTTATAGGCACTCTTCCAAGCTAAACACTTGGCTTAGGAACGTCCTATAAGCCCAAAGAGCCAGCTTAGGCCCTTTCAAGAATAAGCAGGAAGAAATATTTCAGAGCACTTTGTACCTTCTTGCTGCCCATGTCATGGGGCAGAGGTGGCCACAGTCAGGGGTCAGAGTGAGAATGTTGGAGGACCCCTAAAACATTGCATATGCTTGTGACTCAGCGGTGTCTTAGATGATGTCCAGGAATAGTTTTGTTTGTGCACAAGCAGGTGAGCTGGGGCTGATACTGGACAAAGAGATAAAGGAGGGAACCTTGGTGACTAAGGCTTTCTTCTCTGTGTTCCACACATTGTCTCTCTCCTTCCCTCAGTTATCTCTTTCTCCTGGTGGGCCTGAGGCATCTTGTTCCTGCTGCAGATAAAGTTCTTATCGCATGTGCCCTGGGGTTTTTTGTGACTGTTGTTGGGCGTGGGGAGGGCTAGGGTAGGTTATAAGAAATTTATGTCTCCTCACTTTCTATATCAGTGAATTTCAGAGTTGGAAGATCATCTTAGCTCAGAACAGGTGAAAATAGACTGTTACTGAATATATAAAAATAATTTGCTACCCTTTTTTGCACACATGTAATATTTTAAAATTTCACTTTTTTTCTTTTTCATTTATTTATTTTTTCATTGTTGTTCTATTACAGTTGTCCTGTTTTTCCCCCCATTGCTCTCTTCTGCCCCATGTACCCCTACCCCTCTCCCCTTGGACAAGGGTTTGATATCCAAAATTTCATTTTTAATTACAGTTTACATTCAATATTATTTTGCATTCGTTTTGTGTATACAGGATAATGGTGAGACAAGCATGTACTTTACATAGTGTTCTACTCAATATTTTCAGGACCAGCCTGGCACCATGCAGAGTTATTACAATATTATTGACTGTATTCCCTATGCTGTCCTTCACATCCCTGTGACTGTTAGGTAACTACCAGTCTGCACTTTTCAGTCCCTTTACATTTTCACCCAGGTCCCCAACTCCCCTCCATGCTGGTTACTGTCAGTCTGTTCTTGGTGTCTATGAGTCTGTTTCAATTTTGCTTATTTGTTTATTTTGTTTTTTAGATTCCACATATAAGTGAAATCATATGTTATTTGCCTTTCTGACACTTATTTCACTTAGCATAATAGCCTCTAGGTTTCTCCATGCTGTTGCAGATGGTAAGATTTCCTTCTTTTTGTGGCTGGATAATATTCCATTGTGTATCTGCATCATCACTTTTTTACCCGCTCATCTATTGATAGGCAACTGGATTGCCTCCATATCCTGGCCATATAAATAATGCTGCTATGAACATAGAGGTGCATATACTCTTTCAAGTTAGTGTTTTGGGTTTTTCAAGTATACACCCAGCAGTAGAATCAGTAGTTCCACTTATAATTTTTTGAGGAACCTCCATACTGTTTTGCACAGTGGCTGCGCTAGTCTACATTCCAACCAATAGTGCGTGGGGGGTTCACTTTTCTCCACACCCTTGCCAACACTTGTTGTTTGTTGATTTACTGGTAATAGCCATTCTGATAGATGTGAGGTGATATTGTGGTTTTAATTTGTATTTCTTTGATGATTAGTGGCATTGAACATCTTTTTATATATCTTTTGGCCATCTTTATGTCCTATTTGGAGAAGTGTCTACTCAGATCCTCTGCCCATTTTTTAATTGGGTTGTTGTTGTTGTTTGTTTGTTTGTGTGAGTTGAGTTGTGTAAGTTCTTTATAAATATAAATATTGGATATTAACCCATTATTGGACATATCATTGTCCAATAATGATAGACAACTGGATTGCCTCCATATCCTGGCTATATAAATAATGCTGCTATGAATGTAGAGGTGCATATACTCTCTCATTCAGTAGGTTTTTATTTTATTGATGGTTTCCTTTGTTTTGCAAAAAACCCCTTTAACTTGATATAGTCCTATTTGTTTATTTTTTCTTGTTTCCCTTGCCCAGGATGATATGTCAAAAAACACATTGCTAAGAGAAATATAAGAGATCTTATTGTCTGTTTTCCTCTAGGAAATTTATGGTTTCAAGTCTTACATTGAAGTCTTGAATCCATTTTGATTTTTTTTTATTGTATACGGTGTAAGAAGGTGGTCTAGTTTTATTATTTTGCATGTATCTGACCAATATTCTAACACCATTAATTGAATAGTCTTTATCCCATTGTATGTTTCTGCCTCCTTTGTCAAATATTAATTGATCACATAGACATGGGCTTAATTTAGGGTGCTCTATTCTGTTGCATTAATCTACATGTCTGTTTTTATGCCAGTACTATGCTGTTTTGATTACTATAGCCTTACAGTATAGTTTGATATCCGGTACCATGATATCTCCAACTTTGTTCCTCTTTCTCAAGATGGGTATGGTTTGTCAGGGTCTTTTGTGGTTTCATATACATTTTTGGATTATTTTCTTTATTTCTGTGAAAGGCTTTACTGGTATTTTGATAGGAATTGAGCTGAATCTATACATATCTTTGGGTGGTAAAAACATTTAATGATGTTAAATTTTCCTACTCATCAATGGGGTATATTCTTCCATTTATTTGTATTTCTTTCAATTTTCTGAGTTCAGGTCTTTGACCTCCTTGATTAAATTTATTCCTATTTAAATTTTTGATGCAATTGTACATGGGACTATTTTCTTAGCTTTCCTTTCTGACAGTTCATTATTGGTATAAAAAAAGCAATCAATTTATGAATATTTATTTTGTATTTTGCTACTTTACAGAATTCATTTATCAGCTCTAGTAGTTTTTTCTTTTTAATGAATCTGTGGGGTTCTCAATATACAGTATCATCTCATCTGCAAATAATGACAGTTTTACATCTTCATTTTCAATTTGGATACACTTTATTTCTTCTTCTTGTCTGATTGCAGTAGGTAGGACTTCCTATAATTTGTTGAATAACAGTGGCAAAAGTGGACATCCCTGACTTGTTTCTGATATTAAGGAAGTGCTTTCAGTTTTCTCCCAGCAAGTATGATGTTAGCTGTGGGTTTGTCATATATGGCCTTTATTATGTTGAGGTATGTTTCCTCTCTTCTCATTTTGTGAAGTTTTTATCATAAGTGGGTGCTGGATTTTTTCAAATGCTTTTTCTGCATTTATTGACATAATCATATGATTTTAATAATTTCTTTCATTTATGTGGTGTATCATTATATTGATTTGTAGCTATTGTACCAAGCTTGCATCCTAGTAAACCCCACTTGATTTTGGTGTGTGATCTTTTTAATGTATTGCTGAACTCGGTTTGCTAATATTTCATTGAGAGTTTTTGTATCTGTGTTCCTCAGGGATATTGGCCTATAACTTTCTTTCTTTGTAGTATCTTACCTTGTTTTGGAATTAGGATAGTGCTGGCCTCATAAAATGACCTTGGGAGTCTTACCTCCTGTTGAATTTTTTGGAATAGTTTAGAAAGGAGAGGTGTTAGTTCTTTTTGAATATATGGTAAAATTCACTTGTGAAGCTGTCTGGACCAGGACTTTCATTTGTTAGGGTTTTTGTTGTTGTTGTTGTTTGTTTGTTTGTTTTAATTACTATATTTTGTTGGCATATAGTTGTTTGTAATATTTTCTTATAACTTATTGTATTTCTTTGGCGTCAATTGTTAATTCCCCTCTTTCATTTATTTGGGTTTTCTCTTTTTCTCGATGAGTCTACTTAAAGGTTTATCAATGTAGTTTATCTTTTCAAAGAGCCACTTTAAAAAAAAAATCTTTTGCAATGTGTTTTTGCTATTTTGTTTATTTCTACTCTGATCTTTTTTATTTTCCTTTTACTTTGTTACTTATCTTCTTAGTCTTTAAGATGTAAAGTTAGGTTGCTTATTTGAGATTTTTCTTGTGTCTTCAGGTAGGATTGTATTATCATGGATCTCCCTTGTAGAACTACTTTCACTGTGTCCCATAGATTTTGTGCTGTGTTTTCATTTACATTTTCTTCAAGGTACCTTGATTTTTTCCCTTGATCTCATTGTTAACTCATTTATTGTTTAGTAATATGCTGTTTAGCCTCTGTGTGTTTCTGTATTTTCATTTTTTTCTTGTAATTGATTTCTAGTTCTATATACCATCATGGTCAAGAAAGATGCTTGATATGCTTTCAATCTTCTTAAATTTATTGAGACTTGTTTTGTGTTCCAACATGTGGCCTATTGTGGAAAATGTTCTGTGGGCATTTGAAAAGAATATTTATTCTGTTTTGTGTGAAATGTTTTGAAAATATCGAGTAAGTGCAACTGGTCTAGTGTGTCAGTTAAGGCCCCTATTTCTTTGTTGATTTTCTGTCTGTAAAATCTGTCCATTGATGTCAATGAGGTGTTAAAATCTCCTACTATAACTATGTCTGTCAATCTCTTTATGTCTATCAGGATTTATTTTATTATTTAGGTGTGCCTTTGTTGGATGCATAAGTGGTTATAAGGGATATAGCCTCTTATTGGGCAGATCCCTTTATTATTAGGTAATATCCCTTTTTGTCTCTTATTGTAGCCTTTGTTTTAAAATCTAGTTTTTCTAAGTATTGTTACATCAACAGTTTTTAATTTTCATTTGCATGAAGTATCTTTTTACATCTTGTGTGTGTGTTTTGACTTGAAGTGGGTCTTTTGTAGATAGCATATTATATGGTTTTTCTATCTATTCAGCTATCCTGTGTCTTTTTTTTTTTTTTTTAAGTTATTATTTTTTTAAAGATTTTATTTCATTATTTTTAGAAAGAAGGGAAGGGACAGAGGCAGAGAGGGAGAGAGAAGAGGGAGAGAGACATCAATGTATGGTTGCTTTTCACCTGCCTCCAGCCACAGACCTGACTGGGGACCTGGTTTGCAACCTTGTTATGTGCCCTGGCAGGGGAATCGAATCTGCGACCTTTCGGTTCTTAGGCAGATGCCTTATCCACTGTGCTATCATATCCTGTGTCTTCTGATTAGAGTATTGGATCCATTTACAGTTAAAGGTTTTATTTATTTATTCTTTAAGAGAGAGGAAGAAAGAGAGGGAGAGAAGAAACATCAATGTGTAGTTGCCCCTGGCACACCCCTAATAGGGGACTTGGCCCGCAACCTAGGCAATGTGCCTTGACTGGGAATTGAACCAGTGACCTTTTGGTTCACAGCTTGGTGCTCAATCCACTGAGCCATGTCAGCCAGGGCCCATTTACATTTAAAGTGATTACTGATAAGTACATATTTATTGCCATTTTATTATATATATTTATTTGCCTTTTTTCCCCTCATCTTTTTTTTTTAAGATTTTATTTCATTATTTTTAGAAAGAGGGGAAGGGAGAGAAGCAGAAAGGGAGAGAAACATCAATGTATGGTTGCGTTTCACCTGCCTCCAGCCACAGACCTGACTGGAGACCTGGTTTGCAACCTGGTTATGTGCCCTGGCTGGGGAATCGAACCTGCGACCTTTGGGTTCGCAGGCCGGCACCTTAACCACTGTGCTACCAGCCAGGGTCCCCCCATCTTCTTAAAGAGGCCTTTTAACATTTCATATACTACCAGTTTGATGATAATGAACTCTTTCACTTTTTTTCCTTTTGTCTGGGAAGCTCCTGTATTTCTCCCTCAGTTTTAAATGATATCCTTGCTACACCGAGCAGTCTTAGTTGTAGGTCCTAGCTTTTTATCACTTTGAATATTTTGTGCCAATCCCATCTTGCCTGAAGTGTTTCTGGTGAGAAATCAGCTGACAGTCTATGGGATTTCCCTCCTAGGTAACTAACTGCCTTTGTCTTCCCGCTTTTGAGATTCTATGTCGTTAACCTTTTCCATTTTAATTATGATATGCCTTGGTGTGGGCCTCTGGATTTATCTTATTTAGACTCTGCACTTCCTGAACTTGTGTGTCTTTTCCCTTCACTTTCAGTATTTCTTCAAATAGGTTTTCAATCCCTTGCTCTCTCTCTCCTTCTGGTACCCCTATGATGCAGGTGTTGTTAGGCTTGATGTTGTCTCAGGCGTCCCTTCAACTATCTTTATTTTTTAATACTTATTTTTTCTTTTTTGCTGCTGATTTGTGTTTTCTGCTCCTTTTCACCGATTCAGTCTTCTGCTTCATCTAGCTTGCAGGGTGTTCATTATTTCAAATACTGTGTTTTTTACTTTTGCTTTTATTTTTTATGATTTCTATGTTTTTTTTATGCTTACGATCACTTTGTTGTTTTCACTGAATTCATTAGTTCTTCCCCTAATTTCTATGAGCATCTTGATAACCACTTTGTGAACTATGTATCTGGTAGATTGCTTGCCTCCATTTCATTTAGTTATTTTCTGGGGACTTCTCCTGTTCTTTTATTTGGTGCATTTTGTGTCTCCATTTTAGTTGCCTTTCTATATTTATTTCTGTGTGCAATGTCTCACAATTTTCATACGGTGGCTTTATGTAGGCGTCATGTGCCCCTCTGTAGCAATCTCTCTCATCACCTGAGCCCTCTCGTCGTCTTGATTGCTGTTGGCCTGTCGTGGGTAGAGTTGACCTTTAGGTTGTCTGCCTGTGAGCAGTGGCCCTGACCACAGTGTGCATCTGCAGCCCCCAAGGGGGCTGATCCCGTGAGCAGGATTCTCCCTAGCATTGTCAGGTGACTGCCAAGATTTCCCTTTGGGTATGCTGCTTGTGGATCTAATTGGGTCATGCTCTCATGTAGCTTAAAGCCTCCCTCTTGGTGTGTTGGTTCTGGAGCCCCTTGGGAGGAACTTTGGTGCAGGTCAGTTTCAGATGCTGCCTATGACTGTACCTATTAGGAGCTACTAAGTAATCTACAGATTGTGGCTGTTTCTGCTGGACCTGGTGCATGTGGGAGGGGTCAGGCTATGTAGTGAGGCTGGCTTCCACCAGTGTCAAGTTTGGTGGCAGGTCAGCAAGGTCCAAGGCACCCCTGACTTCTCCGCCACCTGCCTTTTGCTTATTAGGCTCAGTCACTGGAAGATCCTCTGGAGGTGTCCATGAGCTATGTGCAATAGGTTCTTGGAAAGTCACCAGGTACGAACAAGTGGTATTTACCAGGTTGATACAGATTCAGACTTGGTACTAGTGGCTAGTCAGCATAAGTCTCAGGGTACAACCAGGCCAGCTGCCACTTGCCTGGGGCCTATGGACTTTTTCAGTGGGGTGGTGGCAGGGTGCTGTCAGGGTGAAGCCAGCAGAGTTCATCAGCTTAAAACAGGTTAATATCTGGCTATGTGTAGGAAGGCTCCGCCCAGGAATGGTAGTGCCAGTCAAGGTGTGCAGAGGGGAAAATGGCCCTGATGCTAGAGTCACACATATTCCTATGGAAAAATGCATTCCCAGTTTTAAATGACCGAGTTTGGATAACAACTCTTTCAGAGTTGCAGACCACCTATATCTAAAACTGTCCTTAAGTATGCACGTGGGTTTTTATAATTTTTTTATGTGTAGACAATAGTAATAAAACTATTGTTTGAGCCATTATTACGTGTTGGGTGCTATTATCAGAGCCTCACGTATTCCCTCATCCTCCTGCAGTGATTGTTTAAAGTTGGCAGTCCTATCTCCATGTTACAGATCAGGAAACTGAGGCCCAGCAGAGCCAGGTGGGATTATAGACCTGTCTCCCTCCACATTATTTGACCTTTCTTTCTATGGTACCTGATGCCTCCCAGCCCTATGCTAGCAGGTCTCCCATCTTTCTGCTTCACCTGTAAAGGGACTTTCACAAGAAAGGAAAGTTAATTCTTTTAAGTATATCTATTTTCGTTTTTATGCTGTTACAGTTGTCCCACATTTTCCCCCTTCACCACCTTCTCCAACCAGCCTGTCCCTCTGCCCGCTTCCATAATAAGTCCTCTCACCATCGTTCATATCCATGGAGCCTTCATATATGTTCTTTGACTAATCCCTTCACCATCTTTCAATTTATTTTGAACAGTATTATTCCTGTGGAGCAACCTGAGCCATTGAATGCTGTACATGGAGTCACATACCACAGTGGATCTTGACTGTTTCAGAGTCGGGTGAAAGGGCAGTTGACATGGTCTCAGGTGTCTATAGAAAGAGTAGCATTGGAAAAATCTTTTCTGTAAAATAACACTGATGTATCCAATTATGCACAAATGTCACATAAATATACGAAAAAATCATCTGCAGAGAATGAAGTAGTCAGCAATGATGGCTAGCATGTTTTTCTTTTTCCTTAAAACCATATTAGTGACTACATTCACATAAATCTAAGTTAATGTGAGGCAAGATATTTATTTGTTCACTCACTTATCACCATAGGACTTTTAGGGAACCCATTTATGTACCAGGTTCCATGCTAGGCCCCAGGAGTAGATGGGCCACAGTCCCTGGAGTCCAAAACCGAGTGGACATTTGGCCCAGAAATATAAGAACAGAGTATACAAGGTCTGTCCCGAATCTATTGAGCCAATGTCAATATAATTAAAAGAGTTGGTGCAGCCCATACTTTCAGGACAGACCTCACATGTGTAAGGAGAAATCTATTTTATATAGTATGGATTTGGTAAGCAATGTATTCGATAACATAAAAAGTTGGCCAGTGTGTGTGGATTTGGTGAAACCCACTGACCTATAATGATGCCGAAACTGTTGACTTGTGCCTTTGCTTGATCCAAGTGCCACTTTATTGAAGATGAGTTCTGTCTCATGTTTTCCTGCTCTGAGCTCTAGGATGTGCTTCTCATGACACATAAGACAAGAGCGAATGAATGGAAGGATATCCCATCCCGATCCCCGTGGGTTACTGCTGGGTAGGAGCTAAGGCTCTGGGGCTTCTCAGAGAGGCCCCAGTGCAAGGAATTCTATTAGGGTGATGTCTAAGGAAAGACTCGTGAGGCTTGAAGCCTGTTTCAGGCACATGAGAGCTGAGCGTGGTGGTGGTGGTGGTTTCTGGTGACAGGGATCCCTTCCTGAACCATACTTACGTTTCTGAAAGAGGGGAGGGTGCAGGGATGAGAACGGCTGCTGTGGGCAGAAGGCCTGTAGTCTCAGGGGCGCTAGCTGCTGAAGGCCCTGCATGGCCTTGCAAGGGATGAAGGCATCACAAGGGGAACCCAGAGACCGTGGTCATCTCAGTGTTCAAGCTGGCGCATTTTTGGGAAGTACATTTTCCATGGAATGTGCTGCCACAGAGACATTCTATGTGTCATTGGCCTTGAATAAATAGATTTTGTGAGATGCTGTTAAAAAAAAAAAAAAAAGCACCCAACTTTATCTAGTATCTCATTAAAATTTATTCAGCAGAAAGCCTTTTCCTTATTTCTGGATGAAAACATACTACATGACTATTTTTAATTCCTCTTACATAATTAAAAAATCCCACTTTAATTTGTTAGATCCTTAGCATGTGTAGTATCATGTAAAAGTCAAAGCGTCCAACTTCCTTCCTATTCACAACCACTCTCCTTCCCCCAGCTAGGCTGTTGTGGAGAGAAGGGGCTGTGTGGGATGTTTTCTCTCTTGCTTACCTAGTAGCTGTTACTTCTGGCTTAGGGTAGGATGGGGAGGGCAACAAGGGGTAAAGGACATCTTTTTATTGGCAAGTGGTATCACAGAAGGGTTTTTTTCTGTGGTGGGTGTTTAGAACGGATTGTTTCTCTAGAGGGTGCCTTTTATAGGTTTTTCAGAGATATCCCCTCACCTCCCTCTAGGGACTGCTTATCTCCTGTTTTCTTGGTGTGGCTGCCACACTTTCATTTCTCAGTCTCTAGAAAGCCCATTGGTTCATCTGTACTCCTGACTGCTGGGTTCCATTGCTGTGCCGGAGGAGCTATTACTGGGCAAGCACCAGATGGCCCCATACATATGCTCACGTGCCCATTGGAAATGGTCACACATCCTTTGTTCCCACAAACTTGGGGAGTGGAGGCTGACCCAAAGCAGGCCTTATTCCCATCAGCACCCTGCCAGCCTACCTCTGCTGCTTCAGATTTCTCAGGCAGAAGCCACCACATTGCAGGAGTCTCATGTTCTCCAGCTAGTCCTATTAAGACCCCTGACTAGCCTGGAAGAGGAAAGGCAGGTACTCCCACCTCTTCCCTTAGTTCTTTATTCTGTGACCGGGATTGCAGACTAGTGGTTTCAAGCATTCGCCCTTTAGTCACCTATAGCCTGGCCTGTTTGTACCCTCACTGTTCATGAAGAGGTAAAGGTCAGTGAAAATGGTTTGGAGCTATGTCCTTTGAAGAATTGCATCTAGACCAGACACTTCCCTTTGGAATCTGATATTTGGTCTGTCTTAGTGGCTTGGCTGACATGTCCATTTTAACCTCCTGTAATAGTTTATTTAGGAAGCAATGCTAATCATACACCTGACTCTAGGAGATTCACAAGAAACATGGCATAGAAAAGACTCCCAGGCCTGCTGACCACTGTGCCCTAACCTTGCTGTATCTCCCTGTGGGGTACTCCCTACCATGCCCCCCACTCCTCTGCATAACTGGGTCCTTTGAGCCTTCAGGATTCTCAAGTGTTGCTGCCCTAGAGAAGACTTCCTTGCCTGCTCCCCACCTTACAGATTTTCCCCTAATTTTCTGCCACTGATTTCTCTTTATTTCCTTCATAGCATCTATTACACCATCAAATTGTATGTCACATGAAGGAAAATCCATACCTATTCCAGTCATTAATATACGCCTAATTGGGGCTCACTAAATATGTGTTGAATAAATGAATGAAGGTATGAGTTAAAAGAGCAGCTTTGTTTAAGCCATCATCTCCCAACTTTCTCTCTTCTTTCATGTTAACTTTTCACATCTGGTCACATAGGATCCTGGAGCAGAGTTTAGGAAATGCTGATAGAAGGCTTAACTTTTGGTATACTTTACTTTGCATTTTTGCGTCCGTTGCCCACCTTCCCGCCCCACCCAGACTCTCACTCTCTCTCTCTCTCTTTCTTCTAACAAGAACTCAGTTTGAGGCAAGCAGCGCAAGGCTGTCCCCTCATTTTACAGAAAACCATACCAAGGAGAAGTTAGGTGTGAGATCACCTAAGGGATCAGTGGCAAACATGGCCCCAAGCTCAGCATGGTGCAGAGCCAGAGAATTTCCCATGAAGATGTAGTCCTGTGAAAACAATGCATTTACGGGTGCCCACATCCCCTTCCTGCCCTTGACCCACTCAGTTGGAGGTTCACCAGAGGTGAGAAAGTCTTCCTCCCCAGGGAGAGGGAGACGCCGGATTCTGAAGGATAGTATTGGGCTTTGAACTAGGCTTGGTGATTGCCTTATTTTTCCTTCTTTCTCTGGCTGCTCAACAGACTGTCATAAATGTGGCCACAAGTCAGAGCTTCACAAGCTTTCGCTGACAAGTTTGATCTCACAAAGGGCCCCTTGGGGCAGTGCAGGCTGCCTGAGGCACAACCTTCAATTCAGGAGGGGGAAGCTTATCTCATACATGCACATTCTTCTGGTTCATCCTTTTGGGTTATTGTCACACGGGAATGGCAGCTGTTGGCCTTTGTTGCTTCGTTTCTGTCTGTGGATTGTACGGTAATAGAGCACCAATTTCATCGTAGGTTAGTTATTACTGCTGTGCCATTTTAAACTGTGCACTATGATGTGGTGGCATTTTACTTGATTCTGTCTATTTGGTGATTATCATTATTTACACTCATAATAAAGCCTTACATTTGAAGTGTGCTTCAGATTTCACAGATTTGATTCATTTGATTCTCTCTTCTGGCTCTTGTATAGAAAAATCCAAGCAGGCAATTTAATATATAGGGAAGTGGGTGGTAAAGTTTTTAACCTTGATACTGCTTTACAATAAACTTTCACATAAAATAACTATTTTTTACAGTATTTCTTTAGCAGCAAAAATTAAAAAGTGAATTTAAATGTTTACAACTTACTGTTTTTTTAACCTTCTTGGGGAAGCCCAACAAGCAGAGTAGTACAGTAGAAGATGAATTCTGCACAGGGTCATAGAAAATAAAACTCAACTTCCTGGCTAGGAACTGCTACTCTAGAGTCAAACTAGAACATGATTTAATGCTACATGGTAAACAAATGGGTTGTCTACCACAGTGCTTGCTTAGAATAAAGGCCTCCATTTATTTATTCCTATATACTATGTTGAGGTGAAATCCACATGACATAAAATGAACCTTTTTTTGTTTGTTTGTTTGTTTTTTAAGAGAGAGAAGAAGGGAGGGAGAGAGGGAGAGATACACTTCTTTGTACATGCCCAGATTGGAGACTAAACTTGCCTCGGGAATTGAACTGGTGACCTTTTGCTTTGTGGAACAATTGCCCAGACAACTGAGCCACACTGTTTTAACCATTTAACCAGAAAAACATCACTCCAAAGTAAAACTTTATACCATTAATTAGTCAACTACTCCCCATTCCCCAGTCCCTATAGCCCTAAGCAACCATTAATCTGCTTTCTATTTCTCTGGATTTAACTCTTCTGGATATTTTATATAAATGGAATTAAACAACATGTGTCCTTTTGTGTCTGGCTTCTTTTGCTTAGCATACTGTGTGCAAGGTTCATCCACATTTTAGCACGTGACAGTTCATTTGTTTTTATGGCAGCATACTCAGTATTTTTAACATCAAAAAACTTCTGGGGTTATGAATACTCCAGCACCTGCTCACACATAGACCCACCGCATCCTTCCCACTATTGGCAGTGGCTGCCTCTCACGGTAATTGGAAGCTTCTCCATAATAATGTACAAACCCTAAAGGAGTTTGTGCAGTTAAAGCTGCAATTTGTGAAATAATACTTAAGACTCAGAAAGAAGACTGGAGGCTGTTCCACACAAGGATTATAGGTAATTCTTTGTATGAAAAGATACCTCCTGGGGGACAAGAAATGTTATTATGTAAAGAGAATAATGAATTAATGCAGATATTCTTAAGACCCTCGCATCATGGAAGTGTGTGCTTTTCTGATTTTTATTGGCAGTGCTAGGAGCAGTGTGGGTTTTTAGTCTCCTCCCACTAGTTGCCACTTGGAGGTTGGGACTGCTGGTTTAAGATCTTTTCCTCAGCCTTTGTAGGTGGCATGGTATAATGAAAAGTGTATGGGGCCTAGCTGGGGGGTTAGTGCTCACAGCCTAGGAGTTAAACTTTAAAGGAAAGAGAATGAGCTTCATAGGTGGACAGAGTGGGTTCAGATCCCTTGTCCACCACTTGTTAGCCATTTGTTCTTGGGCACATGACTTTAAGTTGCCTCGTGGGTAAAATCAGAGTAGATATTAATCTACATGTGGAAGGCTGAAAAGTGCCTCCAAGGATATCCATATCCTAAGCCCTGGAACCTGTAAATGTTGCTTTATTTGAAAAAAGTAGTCTTTAAGGATGTGATTAAGGATCTTGAGATGATTAGATTATCCTGGATTATCCAGGTGGGCCTTAAATGTCATCACCAGTGTCCTAATAGGACAGAGGCAGGCAAGACCACACAGATAGAGGGGAGCAGGTGATATGAAGATGGAGGCGGAGGTTGAAATGATGTGGCCACCAGCCAAGGAGTGCTAGTGACAGGACATCCTGAAGCTGGAGGAAGCAAAGACTGATCCCCCTAGAACCTCCTGAGGGAGTACAGCGCAGCCAACACCTTGATTTCAGCCCAGGAATACTAGTTTTGGACTTCTGGGCTTCAGGACTACGAAGAAATAAAAAATTCTGTAATGTTAGGTCATCAAGTTTGTTGTAATTTGTTATAGTAGGAAACATATACTTCTTTTATAAGGTAATTTATAACTGCCTATTATATGCAGTTCTTTTTTTCTTTCTTGTCTCCTTGTATGAAAGGTGGTCTTTCTCAAAGTTTAAGTACACTTTAAGAGTTTTAGCTCTAGAGTGAGGTTTTTCAACCTTGGCATTGTTGATATTCTGGGCTAGGTATTTCGTGGACTGTTCTCTGCATTGTTGCAAGTTGTGACATATTCTTCTTACCTGCTAGACATGTCAGTAGTACCTTCCCTTCAGTTGTAACAAAAAAAAAAAAAAAAAAAGCCTCCAGCCATTGCCAAAAACCACCTGTGGAACAAAAATCATTCCCCATTGAGAACCACTAACCTAGGGTATGACTCCTGGTGTGATCCTATCTCCATCAGTAAGTAGCTGTGTTGTCCTGAGCAAGTTAGACAACCTCTCAGAACCTCATTTTCACTATCTGTAGAAGAGTAGTAGCACCTATACCACACGATGAAACTATTTAAATGATGTAATGTACGTAAAGGCCTCAGAACAGTGCCTGGAAAAGTGTTTAATAAATGAATCTATTACTAACCTATGCTCTGCCACACTAGTTTATCATACTGTTCTCCATAGTTGCCTTTATACAAGTAATTGGTATTTCAAACTTTTTTCAAATAGTAACTTCTATTATAAAGATCAGTGTTTGAAAGTAAACATCCTTCTTTCATTGTCCTCTCCTCCCCCCTCCCCCATGCCTGAGAGTTGAGGAATCATGGCTCCCTCCATCTGAATGCTTGGAACGCCTGTCTGCCATGCTAACTCTGGACTCTTCATGTAATTTCCTGGATAAGCTGCAACAGCAAGAGAACCCCTTTGCATCTGTCAGTGATATTTCTATTATTCCATAATTACAGCTTTCTTCTCTGTGATGTTGCTCTGTTGAATTCACTTGCGGATGTGTCAACGTCTCTATTCAAATGTGCGAAATATTTAGCAGCCTTTAGCAGTTTTGGTGAAATGTTAGAAAGTGTTTTGAATAGATATCATCATCTACTTTTCGAAGGAGGAGGAATGAGCTTCAACTGTGATTTAGGCCATTGTGTCTCCAAGCACTGGTGACACAGCAGTGGGGAAAAAAAAAAGATTTCCTGTTCTCAATGAGCTTGCATTCTAGCACAGAATAGTAATTATAATGTGCACAATGATTAAGCAAGTAGTATAGTGTATTAGATAAAAGTGGAAACACATAGAGTCTAGGGTAAGGGGTATTGTGAGTGCTGAGATAACACTAGGGACATGATGCTACCTTGAATAAGAAGGAATTTTTAAAAACATTTTCCCTGGTGATACATGAAAATGCCTTTGATGTAGAAACCAACGTTTGCTCGTGCGCTTCAGCTTATAATGAGCAGTGAGAATACCTTGAGTCTTTCAGTGGCGCTGAACCCCTGCTCCTTCTCCACCATACTGCCCGGGAGCGTCTGTCAAGGTTAGCCCATGTGGTTTTGGCTTATTCCAGCTGGAATTCTTGATAGAAATGGTTTAAGGGTGATTATGGGCAATGCATTTTCAGAGAAGGGGTATACTTAGCAGATCAGAACCCTGGTTTTTATGTCAAATAGATCACCCTTTTAATGCTGGCTTCCCTCATGTAAAGCAAATGACTTTGGTCATGCCACTGAACCTCTCCAAAACCCAGCGTCCTTAGACTGTTATCAGGATGAAATGAAGTAACGCATTGGAAGTACTTAGACCTGTGTCAAAAGCATAATAAACCCTCAGAAGATTCTGGTAGTTGTAGTTTTAAATGAACATATAATAGACTATTTCTAAAGTAGTAGGTAAATATTCATGGTAATTGTAAAGTATACCTGTAATTATCAAATTCAGATATATGTAAACATTTCTGTAGTGAACCCTGCCTGCAGAATGGGACTCTACATTATTGAGCCTATGAACTGGTCTCTTATGAGATTTGGCCCCAGGCACACTTTGAATACTCTGTGCAAATTTTTGCAAAGGGAGATTGAAATGAGGGGATAGAGGCAGTGAATAATTTAGGTGACAAGTCTATCTATTGAAAATGTGATTAATTGCCCTGACTGGTGTGGCTCAGTTGGTTGAGGGTCATCCTGCAAAGCAAAAGGTCACCTGTTTGATTACCAGTCAGGGCACAAGACTGGGTTGCGGGTTTGGTCCACAATTAGGATGCAAATGAGACGCAACTGATTGATGTTTCTCTCTCACATCAATGTTTCTCTTTCTCTTCTTCCCTCCCTCCTTCTCCTTTCTCTAAAAATAAATAAAATCTTTAAAAATATGATTAGTAATTTATCATGGATGGCTCCACCAGTTGGCTTTTCTAGGTAATTTTATGGCTATTCACGTTGCCCGTAGACATTTGTTAAATGATTCTGGACTAGAGTGCATTGCCCACTTTTGCTGAATGACTCTGGAAGTTCCTCAAGGAGTCAAAGCCTTCACTGGAAAATGGTCTAAATCAGAAATGGAGCGTACCTGGAAGATACCAGGGGCACACCTGGGACACAGTGCTACCTGTGGAAAACATTTCAGAACACATGTAAGTGGGTGTTGCGCAACACTGTGACTGCACTAAGTGCCACTGAATTGATCAGTTTAAAATGGTTAGTTTTTTAGCCCTGGCTGGTAGCACAGTAGATAAGGTGCCGGCCTGCAAACCCAAAGTTTGCTGGTTCGATTCCCCAGCCAGGTCACATAACGAGGTTGCAAGCCAGGTCTCCAGCCAGATCCTTGGCTGGAGGCAAGTGAAAGGCAACCATACATCGATATCTCTCTCCCTCTCTGCCTCTCTCCCTTCCTCTCTCTCTGGAAATGATGAATGGAATCTTTGAGAAAAAAAATAATGTTTAAAAAAAATGGTTAGTTTTATGTTATGTGAATTTCACCTTAATAAGTTTTTCAAAAATTAAAGTTCTGACAGTGCCAGTACTAAAGCCCAGATATACCATCTCCTCCTTTATTCTTCAAAGAGTTATTGAAGAATATGATACTCTTCCATTTGTTTATATGGAATAACTTTTCTTTACAAATGTATGAAAAGTTTAATATTTCAGCATATCCAACACTTCGTGTTTACTCATTTATATTTTTAGTCCTTCCAGCTTTGAATCTTTATAGTGCTGTATTAATTACATAGAGGCCAAAGTATCTGTCACAGTAGATGCCCAATAATGTGTTATATCAGTTTAATAAATAAGTGCCCTTTATTTTAGATTCTGAGCGATTTGTACCTCTCTGTCTGCCCTGTTGACCTTTAAAAAATCTGTAAAAAAGCATTTGAAATATATTCATGCTAGAAAAGTATATAAAAAATTCATGTAATGTAGTCAGTGTTTCATGCAGTGTTATCAAGGCCTTAGATGTAGAATGTAATTGACACTTATATGTCAAAGAAGAAATAAGTTTCAGTGTTATTGCATGCGTCTCTGGAGTCAACTTTCCTAAAGAGTCCACTTTTGCTTATAGTTGCTGATGCTGTTCTTCAGATTAGCAGTGTGGCACTTTGAAAGCACACTTATGGATATACCTCTGCTTAATGATGTCACAAGCATTTTACAATGTATTTGGTGGTAATATTGAGTATGCGAATTAAAAATGCTGCATTTTTAAAAAAAGATTTTATTTATTTTTAGAAAGAGGGAACTGGAAGACCAGGAATACTGGGTACATACATGTTTCCATGTTAAAACCAGTGGCCCTGGGGGAGGAGGACTAGGTCATGAGAAAATACTTAAGCTCCAATGAAGCCAGGCCTGTTCTCTCACCTTGCCTGATCCAAAATGCTGCATTTTCAAGTGTATTTTATCTTTTAATTCTCCTCTCACACCAAAAAAAAAGAAAAATTAATACAAGTGTTTTTCCCAAAATCAGAAAAACATTGAAAAGTATAAGGAATACAGTCCTATCAGTAGAAGTCCCCACTACTGACATTCATGATTGGTTTTCCTCATCCTACGTCATTGCTATCACACTGCCTGTACCTTTGTATATTGTCCTCTTATCTAAACATTATATGCATGTGCTTTTTCTAGAGCTGGAACTTTTAAATAGGAAAACTAGACTGTGGGGCAATATCCTGAGGCTGAATCCCAGGACAGGGTGATCAGCTACAGTCCTCAATCACTGACCCAAGTGTCCTCAGAGAGCCTGGAAAACAAAGCTGAGATCATCCCACATGACCTCTGGGAGGCTCAGGGTCACTTGAACAAAACACTGCTTTCCTCTGAGGAAGAGGGTGGCCTCTGAAAGTTGGCCTTCCTCTCCAAGCCCCAGGGTAGACTTTGCTTGGGCACCTTTGATCAGTGATCTGACACACAGGGATGTTACCAGGATACTGTAGACTCAATCCTGTTGTGCGTAAAGAACAGGGTTAAGAAGGAGGTTGAATAAAGTGTCCTACTCTTAAGGCCAAATTCCAGGAATTTTTTAAGGTCCTTTGGCTATGGCATGTGACATTTTACAAACATATTCCCTAAGACCTCTGTTTGACAAGTCAACCTGTCTCCGTAGTATCACGTTATTCTAAAAACTTACAGCTGATCCGTTAAAGCCAAAAAGAGAGAGCTTATATTAGAAATTGAATGTGAAAGAAATTGAATGTGAAGAATTTCTGAATTGCTTGTATTCTCATTTCATCAGCCTGACACATTAGAGGAAAAAATAGATTTCTAAAAATGTGAGTGCCTGCTGCTATGCAGTCTGCGTACTCATTCTTAGTTTACAGTTTTCTTTTACAAGGTCATTTGTACATTAAGAGCCAACCAACAAGCACGGGAGTTTAGAGAAGAATAATTTTTAACATCTTTTTGTCCCAATCATCCTTGTATCCTAATTAATTAAAAGTAAAATTAGAAAAGAATTTTCTGTTATCTTTGACGTCACAAGTTTGAGAAGTCTGACCGTGTACACACATTCTTCTGCCACATGTTTTCTCTATGATTTCTTCTTTGCACCCAACAGACTTCTTGTATTTTTTTCCTCTGTTTTCATTTTATAGGTTAAAATGTACATGTACCTCAATTTAGTCTTTTAGAATAGTAGTTCTGGAAGAAATATAACAAGAGCCACATAAGTAACCTTAAATTTTATAGTGGCCATGTTTAAAAAGTAAAATGAAACTGGTAAGATTAATATTAGCGATGTAGTTTATTTAACCTACCTAAATGATTATCATTTCAACATTTAATCATCTAAAAAGTTAATGACACATTCATATTTTTCTTCTGATGAAATTTTCTAAATCCAGTGTATATTTTACATTTACAGCATATTCAGACACTGGATTTTCATCAAGAATACTTGATCTATATTTAGATTTCAGAAGCTTTATCATTGAAAAAGTCAAATCACATTCCTGGGTGGTTTAAGCATACTTAAAAGTTTCCAAATAACAAAAACAAGCATCTTTTTAATTAAAATTAAATAATTTAATTAAAATTAAATAACATTTAAAACTCACCTGTCCCATCACCCCACCTGATATCAAACTATACTACAAAGCCATAGTAATTAAAACAGCATGGTACTGACATAAAAACAGACATTTAGATTAATGGAGTAGAATAGAGAGCCAGAAATAAACTCATACCCATATGGTCAATTAATATATGACAAAGGAGGCAAGAACATACAATGGGGTAAAGATGGTCAATTGAATAAATGGTGCTGGGAAAATAGGACAGATATATTTAAAAAAAATGAAACTAGACTACCTTCTTACAACATACACCAGAATAAAATCAAATGGATTAAAGATTTAAATGTAAGATTTGAAATCATAAAACTCCTACAAGAAAAACATAGGCAGTAAAATTTCTGACATCTCTCTTAGAAATATTTTTTCTGCTGTATCTTTTCAGGAAAGATAAATGAAGTAAAAATTAAAAGGGACCACTAAAAACTAAAAAGTTTTTGCAAAGCAAAGGAAACCATCAACAAAATGAAAAGACAACTACTAAATGGAAGATATTCATCAATGATAGATATGCTAAAGGGTTAATATCCAAAATTTTTTTTAAAATTCATGCAAATCAGCACCAAAAGTACAACAGTCCAATTAAAAAGTGAGCAGATGACCTAATAAGCAAATTTAGCAAAGTAGCTGGGTATAAAGTCAATATCCAGAAATCAAAAGCATTTTTGTATACCAATAATGAAACGACAGAAATGGAAGCAAAAAAACAAATCCCATTTACCATAGCAACAAGAAAAATAAAGTACCTAGGAATCAACTTAACTAAGGAGGTCAAAGACCTGTACTCAGAAAACTAC